>OY856188.1:251397044-251617385 GCA_963693315.1 Diogma glabrata | reverse complement strand
TAGTATTTAGATACATAAAAATTATATATGATTTATATTTTTGCCAATGTGATAATATATAAACTATATACCGTATGGAAATCGGGTGCGGTTTTCTGTTATCTTTTTTCGAGATACCGATGAATTTAATTGCACTATTAAACAGCATGACGTCAATAAATTTTAATTCAAGACAATGAAAACCACTAATGAAAGTGTTACTAAACATCAACAAAAAACATTGAAAAAATTAATATTTTGCGTTGAGCATATTATCATCAACTAACTATTTAACTATAAAGTTTTACAAAATAAAATTAAATTAGTGATTAAAAATTTATGAAAAATAATATATTAATATTCTTACTTCTCGTTTTTCGCTTTAGCTTTTGTAGGATGGGCATATGGTATTAAAACAATAAGTTTAAATAATGGATCAGCATTACATACCTGAAAAAAAAAATAATAAAAATGGTTAACATTTCAAGTTTTTAGTCAATTTAAAATCGATAAAGTAAAGAAAAAAACCTCTGTTGATTGAAATTTTAAATTAAAGAAGCGTTTGGGCGGTAGAAAAAAATGATTGTATTTTAGAAATAGGGACCAAGCATTGCTATTTGATTCGACCGTCGCGCTTTAAGTGTTAGAGTCTGTAAGTATTGGTTCTTTTTTTCAACCAATTACACGTTAAACAAATTTTATGATCTAGTATTCCTTTCAAATTATTCAATTATTTTGTTTTTTGTGAAAATATTAAAATGAAAATAAAGTAAATTAGGCACTAATTATGCGACATTTTATACAATATACATAAATATTTATTAAAGTTTACGCAACAGGAACGGAGATTTTTAATAATATTAAAGAAAAAGTACGATTTGATTTAATATATGTAAAACGACAAACGTCAAACTAATTTCAAATAGAACCAAAAGTTTGTATACTCAACACTTGGCGCGTAACAATCAGATACGCACGATCCCTATAACCGTTGTAGTGGGTTGAATGGGATGAAAAATGTTATAGTAACAACATAAAATCTGGTATTTTTACCGTCAAAAATGACGATAGTAAAATTGCACTTGTCATCGTGTCAATAATTTATTTTCCCGACCTAGTGAACGTGATCGAAAGAACTAATATCTAAAACTAATTGACATACGCTTGTGTTGTAAGCTATTACCAGACCATAGGCACATAACAAAATAAACTTTTATCCTCGGCAATGTCAATACCAATGTCAATTCAAAATACTTTGAAATGATACAAAAAATGTTGCATCGGGTTATATCTTGATACCTATCAAGTTCGAATCCTTGGACGGGATATTCTTGAACTTTTACTTTTTTGAAAGTCACTTGATACTAATGAAGAAAAAATATATCAACTTGGTGTTTGATTTATGAAGCTTTCCCGTATCACAAATTTGCGTTATAATAATTTTTCCTTTTCTTAGTTTTGATTTAAAAACTTCTGATAAAAGTAGTAAAAACCGAATAAAAATATTTACATAGTTTTCTATAATTATTTTACATACAAAGCTTTCAACAAAAAACACGAAATCGTTAAATTTTATTCCACAAACGAAATTTTATTGTTTTTTGTAGATGTTTTCCCGAAAACAGAAGAACACAAACAATAAAACAAATTTATTTGAACTTAACTGCAACAAGAAAATCGCGTAAAGTAAAGCAAAAAAAAAGTTTCATATATAAATCATCAAAAAACTTAAATATAATTCTTGTTTTTTTTCATTTTTATTTAAACTTTTTATGTTTTGTTAAAAGTTTTTACACGTTGAAAATATTGTTCCAAGAATATATTATTATATTATAAAAAACAAAGAGAAAAAAAATTTAAAATGATGGAATAATCGAAAATACTAGATAGGGTTTAGACTGTGAGCAAGACTGGGAAATGAATATGATTTCGTTTTATCATTTCTTACAATAATAGTTTTTTTCTATTATTATTCTTTATAAAATAAATTTTGTTCTTATTATAAGAGAAAAGTATAAGTTTTTTAATACAGCTTTCGGTAAGAAATAAGTTTGCTTAAAAAACTTATGTTAAAAAAAATTATTATGAAATAAGATAGTTCATAAGGTTTACGACATAGGATTGTTATCGATTATTTTTTACTCATATTTGCATTCTTCAACAATTCAGTACGATTAACGTCATTACAATATTCCTTAACCAGAATATACTGTTATGCACCAATATTTGGCATTTAAATGAACATTTAATCATATATACAAGAATATTAGAGTACTATAATACTACGCAGAGTTGATGAAAGTGTTTTGCAATGGAGAATGATGCTTGGTAGTCAATAACTGCCAGACAAGGATCATTCTCCAGCTCAAAGCACTCCTCCATCTGTTATGTCACAACATTAGGCACACACAATTCTTATATAGTAAACTAAAAGTCGCGCATTTATTTAAAACATTCATTTAATTTTTTTTTTGCATTTCATCATACAGATCAGTATGATAGCGTCATTGATTTTATTTATATAAACAAAAAATATCAAAATCTAAACATAATAAACAGAAGAAAAAACGAGTCAATGTTGAATCATTACAGATTGACCCGGTTTTCTTTACATGAAATGTTTTTTTTTAAATTATAGTTAATGATGCCCAATTATTGTAGTTACCCTGTAATACCACAATGAAAGTATTTGCGACCACTACAAACAGAAAAATTAACGGATACACTGTGTTACACAGAAAATAATTGAATGTGTGTGTAATGTGTATGCTTTTCATTTCTTCTGTTTAGGTAAATTAGTAATATAGGGATGATATTTTTACGTTTATAAGACAGTCAGACAGTATAATTTGATTTTCAAAATCAAAAAATTATTTAATTTTTCGATAAAATTTAATAGTTATCTCTCGGCTAAAACTGTATTTACAATGTTATAACAACAATCCCTTTATTTGCATCGGTAAGTTCAACGGTTGATTGCAGAAATTTTCAGCATAAACACCGATTTATAATAATACTAGGTGACCAATGCAGAATGCAATTGGTAAAAAGGAGCGAAGCTATGTCCTAATCCAAAAGATATGTCCGAAGATATGCTGCAATCCAAAAGAACTACAAAATCGGAACAGTTTAATGTGTGGTAAATATTGCTGCATCTACCTCCGGCATAGATTTAGTTGAAAATTAATGAAAATTTTTTTTAACGGATTTGAAACCGATATGTCTGACTACAACGATCGTATCGTGAATTTTGTCTATAAAAAGTACTTTAACAAAACGGCAAAGAAAAAAATGTGAACGAACCAAATAAAAACTCGTCCAGGTTGAAAACACGATCAAACTTGTTCAATGTAGGTAGAAGTGTGTTATTAAATTTTTTCAAAATTAACTATTAACAAACTTTTATTTTCAGACTTTCAATATCATTGGAGTTCAAAAAAAAATAAAAAAAAAAAAAAAAACATAAAAACAAAAATTAAAAAAAAAATATAAAAAAATAAATATAAAAAAAAAAAAACAAAAAAAACAAAAAAAAATTTAATAATTTGTTTAAGTATTGTGAAAAGATGATAATTTTCCCATTGAAAGTCTATGGGAACCGTTTTTCGGTGAGTATTCCTCCGTGGTATGTCTAATTTTCAATATTTTTTTTTGTAAACCATCTATGGCTAGATGTCGACTTACATGCAAAATTTCATTTTGATATCTTTAATAGTTTGGGAGGAGTATGTCCTCAAACGAAAATCCTAATCGGGGAAGAATGGAGCTACGCTCGCTTCGCTCCAATAAATAATATTTTTATTCACTCATGCTTCAAACGTTTATTCACATTCACAATATTTTACTGATTGAAACTTTTCGGACAGTGAAATCGTTTAACTTATATAGTCATAAGCCCTTGCACTTAATATAAGTTGCTGTAAGGACAGTGTCGATACAACGTAAATTTAAATATTTCTGATATAACAATAACAAAAAAAACCATTGATAAAATTGAACTAATTGAACGTGAATTAATTTAAAGTTTTGCTTTAAATGATTGATCTGAAGCCGGAAGCTCAGATTCAAAAGTATGCCCTTCCAGTGATCGACCAACAGAGTTCATATTAGCATTATCAGAATTAACAATAAAATAAAAGCTGGAAAGTACAAATGAACAGAAAATGAATAAACATTTTGTGGAAAACAGTACTGACAAATAACCTAAGGAATTCAAAAATATTATTAAAAGTTAAATTGACTTTTTTCAAAAACAAAACATTCGTGGCAAATATTTAGAGAAAGCTTTTAACAAATTAGTTACCATACGAACAAAAAATGTCGAATACAAGCGTGCGTTTGCTGCAACCGGTCTGATTTGCACTAAACTAATGTCGAACTTGAATGATAACAATTTAGACACAACGTGTTTCTTACCCCAATATTTTAATAACCAAAACCTTGACAAATTTCAAGATTTAAAATATCTTTAAATTTTCTCCTTCAAGAGTGTTATCTATATACAGGGTGAGTTTTTTAAAAAATGCCAGGCTTTTATCTCGAGAACCATGCTAGATGGGACAAAATAACCCAAGGTAATATTTGTTAAGCGTCAAGGGGGACGTCCAATGGTAATATTGAATGACCTTGAAAAAACCAAAATAGGTTTTTTTTAAATTAGAACCTATACATTTAAAGTTTTTTTTTAATTAAGTAAATCAAACTACACACTTTTTGCTTACAATTTTTTTTTGTAAAGTGTACGATTTTGTAGATATGATGAAAATTGATTTGCACTAAAGCAAACGTGTCTTCGATAAGTTCTTCAGAAAAAAATTAAAATTTCGATAAATTAAAAAAAAAACAATGAAAATCATTCATTAATTTAAATATTATTGCACTGTGGAGTACTGCGTGAAATTGATTTTCATTGTTTTTTTTTGATTTATTGAAATTTTATTTTTTTACTGAAGAACTTAGCGAAGACACGTTTGCTTTAGTGCAAATCAATTTTCATCATATCTACAAAATCGTACACTTTACAAAAAAAATTGTAAGCAAAAAGTGTGTAGTTTGATTTACTTAATTAAAAAAAACCTTAAATGTATAGGTTCTAATTTAAAAAAAAACCTATTTTGGCATATATCTCCAATACTTATGAGTTTCAAGGTCATTCAATATTACCATTGGACGTCCCCCTCGACGCTTAACAAATATCACTATTTTGTCCCATCTAGCATGGTTCTCGAGATAAAAGCCTGGCATTTTTTAAAAAACTCACCCTGTATAAATACGTAAGCAATATTTTTGCGGTATAATTTTAAAATATTTGCTCCATCAAAAGTGTGGCAATATGTTTATCGTAGGAAAGGTCTTGAGTAGTAGATGTGCCGAAAAATGCTTTTTTTTGAATTTTGACAAGTTGTGTTTTTTGAGTTTTTTGTTCGGTTATTTTGTTTTTTTCTTCTAAAAGTTATTTGTTTCACAATTCAAAATCAATTATATCAAATAATCAAACTCTGAAATAATGTGTTGCAGCTATTTTGTTGGAGGTCTTTTTACAATTTCTATTTACAATGTCCGAGTTTCGGCCACTGGGCGGTTCCTAGTTATTTATTATTGCACGCCAAATTAAGTTATAAATAGTTTGCTTAAACTAATAATTTAAAATAATTAGAATAAAGTTTATTATTTCAGTAAATTACCGGTTATTTATCGGTTAACCTTTTTATGATTTTTTTAAAATCGTATTGCCGGTAATTAAAAAAGACGGTAAATTTGCAAACCTTAGTTAACAATATCGCACTTTGACTTAAATTGACTTTGATTTTTCAAATCAAATTGCTAAATACAATTACAATCAATGTCTAGGGCCTAGGCTATTGTGATTTCGGTTTCTCTATTAGGTCACTTAATAGGCGCAACAAATTGATTATATATATACTATTCGTCGTCATCAATCACAACTTATTGAATATAAATATTAAAGTCCAAAGTCCAAAGCATTATTTGTCATTAATCCCCTAGTGATTGCGCTGATTATTGTTATAGTAAATTAAAACTGAAAGTATCAAAAGGTATAGCATCAGCCCGGGGGGAATATTATAAAAAGCTCTTTGATAAATATAAGAACAACCCAAAAGCTCAATGGCGAACGGTTAATACAGTATTGGGCGAACAACGAAGTCTGGCAAATAAAAAAATAAATGTTTTGGATAAAATGAACATATTGCAAAGCGATGATAAAATAGTAGCTAATTTATTTAATGACTATTTTACATCCCTCCCAAAATGCCTTTCCGAGTCATGCCACACTAATTATCTTTACAGTAATCATGAAATTGATTATCTTAAGTTCTCTAAACTTTCAGAAATGAAAAGCTGCTTTTTTGCCGCAACAAATGAGCAAGAAGTATTTAATTTGGTGCAAACTTTACAAAATTCTAATACAGCTGGCCATGATAACATTTCAAACACTTTAGTAAAAAACGTATGTCATAATATAGTTGAGCCTTTTACTTATATCTGTAACTTAAGTTTATCGAGTGGTGTGGTTCCATTATCGATGAAACGGGCAATTGTGCTTCCCTTGCATAAATCAGGTAAAACTTCTGATATCTCCAATTATCGACCAATATCCCTTCTGCCAGTTTTCTCTAAAATATTAGAAAAAATTGTTAAAAAAAGAACATTAGATTTTCTTGAGAGTACTGGTTTCCTATGTAATGTGCAATTTGGATACCGGAAAGGCATGAGCACGGAAGATGCACTTCTAAATTTTATATGCAACATTTTTCGAGAATTGAATAAGGGCAAAAATCTTACAGGGCTTTTTATAGATATCAAAGGTGCTTTTGATACAGTAGATCATGAGATTTTGATTGAAAAATTAGAACGGGCTGGTTTTCGGGGAATCGTCCTAGACTGGTTTATATCGTACCTAAAATCAAGAAGTCAAGAAGTAAAAATTAATGACCTTAAAAGTTCTGTAGTTACACTACATACTGGTGTCCCTCAGGGTTCAGTAATTGGGCCAATTTTGTTCTTGATTTATGTTAACCCTTTGTGCAAACTTAAGTTTTTTGGGAAGCTGACAAGCTTTGCCGATGATACAGCTTTTTCTTACTCTTCGTTTGATCCTAATGTCATTCCATATCTAATACAATCTGACTTATTTTTACTTAGAAAATGGTTTAATATCCATCATATGGTCCTTAGTCCAAAAAGTAAATTTATAAATTTCAGAATGAAAAATGAACCCATTCATATAAACTCCTTACCAAATGTTTATGTTAGTCATTCGCTTGATTGCCCTGGTTTTAATTGCAATGAGAATTGTGTTAAAATTGAAAGCGTCTCAGTTTATAAATATTTAGGGATTCTAGTCGACCAAAAGCTAAAATTTAAGCAGCATATCTCAACAACAAAAGGTAAACTTCTATGCATTATAAGAAAATTGTATATATTAAGATCGGTATGTCCAAGAAATTTACTGAGGTCTTTGTATTTTTCGCTTTTTCATTCTCAACTAGAGTACGGTATCAGTGTTTGGGGTGGTAACTATTACAACAATGTTGCACCACTAAGTATTGCTCAAAAACATGCTATTAGAGTAATTAATTTCAAATGTCGCTTTGAATCTTCACTACTGTTGTTTCGTTTGTCAAATATACTTCCTCTCCGCTACATTTTTATCTACAAAGTTTTAAAAATATTTTATTTAAGAAGTGGCTATATAATTCCAAATATAGATAGGCCTTACTCTTTGCGTAATGCTTATAATTGTGTTGTTCCTTTTACACGAAAGGAATACTGTCTTCGTTCATTCTACTTTATAGCACCATTCTTGTTTAATGTATTGCCCAATTGTGTCAAAACGTCACAGTCCGAAAAAATATTTTTAAAAAATCTAAAAGTTTGGCTTTTAAGTCAAGATAACATCGAGTATCTATACAATAGAGTCTAGTTATACTTGTCAATACGTTAACTCACACGATTCCAGTTAAGTTAAATTCATTCATGTTTAATCACCAAATTTTATTTTAATTCCTGTCTTAATTCCTAATCCTGTTTTAATCCTAATTATTCACCTAACAACGTTGAATGTTATATTTTAGTGTAAAAATTTGACGGTGTTATTTTATATAACAAGTGCGTTTGCACTTCTTAAATAACACCTACTAATGAACATTTGTATTTAGTATAACAATTAATGTAAGAAAACATGTATGAAATTAATGTAATGTTCATTATGAATAAATAAATAAATAAATAAATAAATAAATAATTTATTTATTGATATCCCTGTGAATCGCATCTTATTGTAGCATGAAATGATTTGTAATCAGCCGGTTATCTCAACTACAATGTACTGTACGACTACTGGATCAATACAATGTATGGCCATTGAATCAATTCCGTGGTTCGATTCGGCATATTTGTTCTTGCGACGAGAATAAGATAACCTCATTTCGATTGGAAACAGATCATTTATTTAGTGTAACTAGACTAATTGTTATAAAAACGCTGACAAATTTAAATATTTGAGTGTTATTTCACGAGGAATTAAACCATTTTATTCCATTTCCAAACCATTTATCTGGATCGTAAACAAGTGAGAATGAAACTGTTGTTTGTCTGATTGTACTGTGAGCACAATTGAAAAAATATGGAGGGGCTGAAATCTCACAGCTCTGAGATATCAAGACTTCGGTCTGGGTTAAGGATTTTGATATAGTTTTCGGCAAAAAACTTTTATGGGGACATGGTTTTTAGTTTTGGGCAGCGATGTATATCAAACATTACTCTTTGTTGTATTTTTAACTCTGTTTAGAAATTTATTATAAAACTAACACGAAACATCAATACGTTGACGGAAAATTATAACAGATCATAAATTAACATAATTTAGTGAAAAGATGATACACTCAGCAAACTGCTCAAAAACCTCTCCTCGAGAAAATATTACAAAATCACAAATTCATATTTCTTTCAAAATCCAAAAAATATTTTAAAAATGAAATAAAATCAAACTTTTTTCAAAATTCCAAAAATATTCCAAAAATTAGAATAAAATCAAAAATTGAAACTTTCAAAAATTTAAAATTCCAAAAATTATAATAAAATCAAAAATTTAAAATTTTTCAAAATTCTAAAAATATTCCAAAAATTCTTGCAAAATCAAAAATTGAAACTTTTTTCAAAATTCTAAAAATATATATAAAATTCAAAAACTAATTTTTTCAAAATTCTAAAAATACTTCAAAAATTATAACAAAATCAAAAATTGAAACTTTTTTCAAAATTCCTTTTTCAAAACTTTTTACAAAATTTTCCAAAATTCCAACCTCAGCGATTCCCACGAATTCAAAGAAAATATTCTAAGCAACAATGTTTAAAACATATACATTTCCATACAATATCGAAAACATCCAATCCAATAAAATTCACCAATAAGCAATTTCAAAAAGCAAAATTCCGAAAACTCGTAAAACGATATTCCCATCAAATTTACAATAAACACAAAAATTCATGTAACTTTGTATCAAAAATACTTCGTCAATAAAAATTATCCACTGTAAAACTATGAAATTATGTTTATATAAGAAATAGCAAATCAAGAGACGCGGTAGTGTCTTGCGCGCCATGTTTTGAAAGACACTACTAGTATATTATACTGTGCACCAAATAGGTTTTAAAGGTTAAAATTTTCATTTCGAATAATTTGCATTTTTTCTACAACTGTATTCAAAGTTATCAATAAAAGTATATCTTATTTAACTCTATGTTTCTCATTAGTAAAAAAACAGTCAGCATTCATGCTTTTTTCTGAAAGTTTATAAAATCAAAATTTTGCTTTCCCAAACTTTTAGTAAAATTAAAATGTTTTTACAAATTTTTATACCACGTTGGTAGCATTGATTTAGTATCATTTTGGCGAATTTTCAAAAACCAACCAAATGTACAGAATTGAAAAACACAAAATTATGCGAACCGAAATTTATTATCCCTCAATATTGGTAATATTTAACAACAGTTAAAAAACTTAAACACGAACCCAGATTAGTTTGCAAACATATAGTTGTTTTCGATAACAAATATATGTTTGTATCCAGAAAACCCATCAAATGTTTTATTAATATATTAAATGGAAGTTGGTAATTATAAAGATATTAGAAAAAAGTATATATTTAGACTATGCTTTCAGTAAAAAGACCTATTATTGATGTGTTAAGAAAACGATGTTGTGAAAACATGTATTTGGTCTATTATGTAAATTTGTTATCTGAGAGAACCCAACAAATGTTTTATCGATAATAAATTTTAATTTTTATTTCATTTTATTTTAGAACGTTGGTAGTTATTTTAAAGTGATGAGATTAAAAAATAATTTAGTAGGCTTTAAAATTTTGTGTTTTTAAGCTTTATGAGATATAAAGAAAAGAATTTGAGAAAATTTTATTATTATTTTAAGGGTTCCGTACTTTGAAAAAATAGAACATAACCCTTATGGTGAGGACTTGATTGTTTATTATCCATTATTCACAACCACTTTCTCACTGAAAATGAAAATATATGTATTTACGTATATTTATGTGGTAAGATAAGGCGAAAATGACAAATATGTGTTGATTTCGAGATTGAGGTGATATATAACCGTAAAAACTGAAATTTTTTAAAACTTTCAGTCAATCATAGACTATAAAGTTTATGGAAGACACCAATGGTACTTGGATGAACATAATCAAGAATTTTTAAAAAAATTGTTTAATTGCGAAACACTTAATTTCACATCTTTTTTCGCACAATGTTGTTTTGTTTATTATTTATTTTGAGTAAATAACAATCGATTTAAGCTTTTATGCTATCCTCAAGAACTTTTATAAAATTGTTATGTTAATTTTTTAAAATTATTAGTCAAATACTATAGTTTTTATGTGTGTGTTTCCGTTGTATGTAATAATTTTATTAATTTTCGAATGCATTGCTTTAGACTTATTTTCGAATATTTCTTTTACTTTTTCATGAGTTGTTCATGTCATGAGTTGAGACCTGTTTACATAAAAACGATACTTTTATTTTTTTAAATATTGCACCTAGGTCCTAGATTGATAAAAAATCGAGAGTAAAGTTCTCTGTAGAAAACATTTTATATGGATAATAATAATTTGACTCTCCCATATTATATTATAACTTTACAAAAAACAGTCAAATCGTCGCAAAAACAACCAAAAGGCTGTAAAAAAGCCGCGCCATGTTTTTTTTTAGCTTGAAACTATCATTTTAACTATAACAAATTAAATTGTTATATCTTATTCTTTACAAAAACTTCTCAAATCATACAGCACTAGTTATAAAATTTCTTAATGGCATTTTGTTTTCTAAACATCTAGCTATATTATATAATTTAAGTAATACTCTAGAACTGCATATCATAATTCTAAAATATATAATAAATATGCACATATATTAAAATTTATTTAAGCAGAGGAAATATAATTTATTTTTTTTTTCTATAAAAACCGCTCACTTTCACTTACATATTTCTTGAACAAAATCCTTGGCGCGACCTTTTCTCAATTAATTTAATAATGTCATTCCTAAGGTCTATTTTCAGACGACTGTGAAAAGCCGATGAATTCAACAGTGGACTTCTAATTATATTAATTAAGTCAGTATCATATTTTCTACAATTTTCCTGAAGTATAGTAATCTATTTGAAATTCCCTTTATATTATCACGGTATGCTTAATTTTATATAAGACATGATTTGCTGTAAGAATATCTAGCAAATGGCAACTATAACAATATAACGATGACTATGAAATAACATTATCAATAAATTTCTTTTCGTACTGAATTTTAACATTCATTGATATTCATTTAAGATTGCTATTTAATCAATGGTTATTTCAATATAATGTTTATTATGAGTCAACCATAGTCACTATGCGGTTGGCTTTATTGTCATATTAAGAAAAGGTCGCGCCAAGGATTTTGTTCAAGAAATATGTAAGTGAAAGTGAGCGGTTTTTTATAGAAAAAAAAAATAAATTATATTTCCTCTGCTTAAATAAATTTTAATATATGTGCATATTTATTATATATTTTAGAATTATGATATGCAGTTCTAGAGTATTACTTAAATTATATAATATAGCTAGATGTTTAGAAAACAAAATGCCATTAAGAAATTTTATAACTAGTGCTGTATGATTTGAGAAGTTTTTGTAAAGAATAAGATATAACAATTTAATTTGTTATAGTTAAAATGATAGTTTCAAGCTAAAGAAAAACATGGCGCGGCTTTTTTACAGCCTTTTGGTTGTTTTTGCGACGATTTGACTGTTTTTTGTAAAGTTATAATATAATATGGGAGAGTCAAATTATTATTATCCATATAAAATGTTTTCTACAGAGAACTTTACTCTCGATTTTTTATCAATCTAGGACCTAGGTGCAATATTTAAAAAAATAAAAGTATCGTTTTTATGTAAACAGGTCTCAACTCATGACATGAACAACTCATGAAAAAGTAAAAGAAATATTCGAAAATAAGTCTAAAGCAATGCATTCGAAAATTAATAAAATTATTACATACAACGGAAACACACACATAAAAACTATAGTATTTGACTAATAATTTTAAAAAATTAACATAACAATTTTATAAAAGTTCTTGAGGATAGCATAAAAGCTTAAATCGATTGTTATTTACTCAAAATAAATAATAAACAAAACAACATTGTGCGAAAAAAGATGTGAAATTAAGTGTTTCGCAATTAAACAATTTTTTTAAAAATTCTTGATTATGTTCATCCAAGTACCATTGGTGTCTTCCATAAACTTTATAGTCTATGATTGACTGAAAGTTTTAAAAAATTTCAGTTTTTACGGTTATATATCACCTCAATCTCGAAATCAACACATATTTGTCATTTTCGCCTTATCTTACCACATAAATATACGTAAATACATATATTTTCATTTTCAGTGAGAAAGTGGTTGTGAATAATGGATAATAAACAATCAAGTCCTCACCATAAGGGTTATGTTCTATTTTTTCAAAGTACGGAACCCTTAAAATAATAATAAAATTTTCTCAAATTCTTTTCTTTATATCTCATAAAGCTTAAAAACACAAAATTTTAAAGCCTACTAAATTATTTTTTAATCTCATCACTTTAAAATAACTACCAACGTTCTAAAATAAAATGAAATAAAAATTAAAATTTATTATCGATAAAACATTTGTTGGGTTCTCTCAGATAACAAATTTACATAATAGACCAAATACATGTTTTCACAACATCGTTTTCTTAACACATCAATAATAGGTCTTTTTACTGAAAGCATAGTCTAAATATATACTTTTTTCTAATATCTTTATAATTACCAACTTCCATTTAATATATTAATAAAACATTTGATGGGTTTTCTGGATACAAACATATATTTGTTATCGAAAACAACTATATGTTTGCAAACTAATCTGGGTTCGTGTTTAAGTTTTTTAACTGTTGTTAAATATTACCAATATTGAGGGATAATAAATTTCGGTTCGCATAATTTTGTGTTTTTCAATTCTCTACATTTGGTTGGTTTTTGAAAATTCGCCAAAATGATACTAAATTACTACATTCATATCAATGCTACCAACGTGGTATAAAAATTTGTAAAAACATTTTAATTTTACTAAAAGTTTGGGAAAGCAAAATTTTGATTTTATAAACTTTCAGAAAAAAGCATGAATGCTGGCTGTTTTTTTACTAATGAGAAACATATAGTTAAATAAGATATACTTTTATTGATAACTTTGAATACAGTTGTAGAAAAAATGCAAATTATTCGAAATGAAAATTTTAACCTTTAAAACCTATTCGGTGCACAGTATAATATACTAGTAGTGTCTTTCAAAACATGGCGCGCAAGACACTACCGCGTCTCTTGATAGAAATGTTAATTAGAATAGAAATATTTCCCATTCTATGAATTCACACAAAGTAATTTAATGCAAAAATTCCCATATAATGTAAAAACATTTCCATAATATAGAGTCTACAAATGACAGTTAGGTAAATGAATAAGTGATGAGGAAGTTTCGACTTCGAAATAATCATCGCCCCAAAATTCGAACAAGGAAGAGGAACCTGGAGAAGAAGGTTGGAATTCATTCGAAACATGTAAAATGAAAAGTGGAGTTTTTTTCTGAGAAACTTCAAATCATACCTTTGAATCGAAAAAATTCCAATTAGTAAGGCACTTACCAATTATTAAGGCACTTGAGTTTAATTGTTTTCAAAAATCCCCAATAAACAAAAATATATTATAAGTTAAAGTTTAAGAAAAATATTAATTATTTTGAACAGATGTGTAATAAAGGAGATATAATTATCGCATCATCTTTATTCATTAAATCTTCTGTTTTTGAAATATGAAGTTATTCATATGCGTTTAGTTTTTCATTTTTGAATAATCAGTTTTATTATTTTTGAATTTACTACATCTATTTTATGTTCTAATTTTGCCATGTATTCTGCAACACTTGATTTATTTAAATGGGAAAAAATGCAGCTTTTTGGTGTTCCTTGGACCTAATATCAAACTCTCTTGCTGTTTGTCCAATGTATGTTTCGGAACAATTTAAACATTTTATCTGATAAACTCCTGATTTTTATTCTTATCTTTGAAGTTATTTAAACATTTTCTAATTTGTGTTGAAGCCATGGTTACACAATTCCATAATGTGCTTCCGGAAAACATTATGCAGTTTATTTGGGATTTTTGGGTAAAAAGGCCTAATTCTTATTTTCTACAGAGCGGATGCTGGCTGCACTTATTTATTTTTTTTTGGGTAAAAAGGCCTAATTCTTATTTTCTACAGAGCGGATGCTGGCTGCACTTATTTATTTTTTTTTTAGACACGCACACTAACTATTCTAGTTTTTAGTTTATATATTATAATTGCTTTCCTTTTTTTGACTCTGAGGTTTTTTGAAAACTGTTGACTTTTAAGTAGAAAATCTATCTGTATGTGGAGTTCCAGTAATATAGACCACTCAATTCTGTCAAATAGGAATATTCCCTTGAACATGCCATTCTGAAATGAAACTATGTTCAGAAACTAGTGTCACAACTGCTATTCCTTCCGGAGAGGACTAGGCAAGTGAATTAAATAAACATATAAGTGATGTTATCTTCTACACTGATTTTGAAAATGAATTTAAACCTTTCTTTTTGCCTGCCTGATCACTGCAGTGTCTTGCAGGCTGTACTTGCAGCTTTATAAGAGGCCATAGGTTGGCTGAAGTATAATGTAATATATGTAAGGGATATTAGCATTTTTACAGATAGTCAGGCTGCCATCAGAGTTCTAGAGTCGCTCCTCACCACGTCGAAAGTAGCCTAGAATCATCTGGTATCTCTTAACGAATAGCTGATCAGTTTAATCAGTTACTCCACCTTGTTTAATAGGGAACTTTGGTTAATTGGGGAACTTGAAGGGCGACATAATTTTTTTTTTAATAACAACTGTTGTGTAGTAGGAATTACAAAATGTGTTATAACAACACAAAGATACCTTTTAAGACATAGGTCCCACAACAAAATGCGTCTTGAGGTGATGGTTGGCGGTATCTTTTAAATGTTTGTGGATTGAAGGCACTCGAGACTATTGATTCAGGCAAAGTATTCTACTTGTACGATGTACGCACAAAGAAGTCCCTTTGCATTTTGTCACTATGAGAGTGAGTAATCTCGACAGTTTGACTGTTTGCACAAATCGATTGACGAGTAAACGGGGGAAAAGAATATGTTTGAGGCATGATGCATTTGATTTCATCCGAGCACTGCTGGTGACGATATTTATAAAAAACAACGAGATCAGCAACAGTGCGACGATGTTGTAGAGTGTCAAGATTTAATGTTAAATTCCACTCACCAGCAATTCGTATAGCACACTTTTGAAGAGTCCAAAAGATTCAGGATGGTAACAGATACAGCACCCGAAACTTGACAACAACACTCCATACAGGGACGAATATAGGACTTATAAATTTGTGCAATGTTTTTTACATCTATTGAAGAGGCCGAGTTTTCTTGACGCTTGAAAATTGTGACTCCCAGTAAACGAATGCTTTCACATTTGTCTATTTGGTCGTCACACTTATCAATTGAAATATCGTTGGGAAACTCGGGGTTTAAAATTGACCAAATTTTTGTCACCCCAATCGGCGACTTTTTTAACGTGATTAGCAAGGCCCTTCCTACCTTGTTTAATTTAACATGGCCAGATTCAGAATACCGTTTTATTTATGCAACTGCTACTCCAAACGGAGGAACATACGCGTACAATTTTAAGATGGTCAGGGAGCACCACATGTATGAAGGTCAGGCAGATCTGGTCCGTACTGAACTGCTCCAGGTCTGATCAGCATATATCAATAAATAACACAGATATTAGCATGGTTGTGGGACACTGGACACTGATTTATGGGGAAACATGGAGCAGATTGGCTTTTTTCGCCCGTGACTACTATCGTAGCTGCAACGACGAGGAGCAGGATACAGCTACCTTCTCAGCTCGTGTTCTGGTCTGGTTCAGACCAGATTCAGGGGTTTCTGAAGTGGAAAGCTACCACAAATTTCTGATGAAAAAAAACTCTAAGTACTAGATGCACCCAGCTCCGCTAGTGTTTCCAATTATCCGTGATTCTAACTATCTGGATATCGAATAGTATGTAAAGTAATTATCCGGATATCCGGATAATAATCCGGATAGTGCATTTAAATAAAAACAATAGTTTTAAAAAATAAAAATTAGTTTGCAATCAAAATTTATTATCATCTGAAAAATATTTTTTAAAAAATACAAGAACGTTTAACATTTGAAACTGCAACCATTTCTAGTTTTTGTTAAGAAGATACTACCGAAACCGAAAAAACTCTTTCACTTTCGAGCGAAGTAGGTTGCATGGTCTTCAAAGTCTCAAACAGCTTTTCTAGGTTAGGAGTGAGTGTTTTATTTATGCTATACAAATTAAAATCCTTGTCCAGTGATGAACAATCATTAAAACGATTAACTCTACTATTTTCGATTGGTGAAATCGTATTTTTCAATTCCATAATTAATGTACATCCGGTGAGTTCGTCCGGAGTTGGAGAATTTTTATCTTTTTCTTATCTTCTTGTTCCACCATTATTACCTTAACATTTTCGGTTGTTTTGTATCAGCAACAAACTTTCTATTAACGTTTTTGCATAACTGATAGCTGTTGTTTTAGAACCATAACTAAACTCGTCAAAATTATCATTTCGGTATAACGTTGAATTCTGCAACAACTTCATTAATAAAACTAGCTCAACATTGCTTCTTTTGTTCATAGACTGCCTTAATGTGAATAACTTTAAATATTTTCAAATTATTAAAAATTGAACTGTTAATTATGACACGGAAAAATATTGTTTTTTGTTTGTAAATGCGTTCCAATTGGATGCATAAATGGTCTCCAAATTCTAAATCGTGCAGAATTTGAAAATTTAGCATGATATCGTTCCAACTCATTTCTTCTAAATAATTATAAATTTGAACACCAGGTGATAAAAATCATTTAATTTTTATTGAGTTGGGTTGAGTTGTTGAATCGAATAAGTCTACAAAAATTTATAAGGCAAATGGTGGATTTAGTCAACTTGAAAATGTGCTAAATCAATTTAGCATTGCGGAGGCCATTTAGAGTTCAATTGAAACCCAGTCTCAATTACACTTCTAAAAATTCACATACAAAACCATTGCTGGAATGATAATTTTTAGATCAATCGAAATCGTCTATATGAAAAAACTAGTTTTTAGATCGACTAAACGAAAACGTCTATTATGAAAAAATTAGTAGCTGCTGATTAAAAGTTTTAAAAAGGTAAATAGTGCAAACAATCTTTTTTACTTTAATTTAGTTATCCGGATTTTTTTTTGTGAATTAACCGGATATCGGATAGCAAAATATTTACGCATTATCCGTATAATTCCAATCCGGCTTAAACCGGATTGGAAACACTAAGCTCCGCTAAGATCTTGTTAGTCACGAATCTTAAATAACCTATTTACCACCTGTAGACCACCTAAAAAAGCTTAACAGTCCTGACAGATGCAGATCTGTTGAAACACTCTAATTGAGAATAGCATAAAAACGGAGTCAAAGTAGCAATCAACCCGTCGATACAACAACAAAAACATTTGTATTGTTTTTAATTTTGATAAAAATATAATTTATTTTACACTTTTTCTAAATATTTAATTGTTTTAATTTATATGCATAATAGCTAATTATTAAATATGATATCGTGTTTATGCTTTTAATTTCCTGCTGGATATTACATTTAAAATGTGAACAGATTTTTGAAAAAAAATTAAGAATTTCAGAAAAAAATTTTCGAAAATTTTAGTTGAAAATCCCAAAAGTTTGGAGTGTCATCTAAATTCTCTCGCATGTCACTCCTGACTCATGTGCCAAAGGGTTCGGCATCACTAGTAACGGGTATTTATTTGCATTTCTGTTCAGCATCGTAGCAGTAAGTTTTGTTTCAAATTTTTGAGATGCATCTTACGTTAAAAGCAACTGATTCGACACCATTATCCCCAAAACAATTGCACCACCAAATAATCTTAAAATATCAGTAAAAATTAAGTTTAAGAATTTTAGAACAATAATTCATTCAATTGAACTTCAAAATAATTAAAGAAAAAAATATGAAGAGGCTGAAATCTCACAGTTCTGAGATATCAAGACTTCGGTTTAAGTAAAGGATTTTGATATAGTTTTCGGCAAAAATCTTTTATGAGCACATTGTTTTTAGTTTTGAGCAGCGATGTATATCAAACGAAAAACTCTTTGTTAAAGTTCAAGTATTTTTTATCTCTGTTTAGAAATTTATTACAAAACTAACACGAAATATTAATACGTTGCCAGGAAATTATAAAATATCATAAATTAATATAACTTAGTGAAAAGATGAAACACACAGCAAACTACTCAAAAACCTCTCCATTTAGCGTTTTAAGAAAATATTACAAAATCAAAAATTCATATTTCTTTCAAAATTCCTAAAATATTCTAAAAATTAAAATAAAATCAAAGATCGAAACTTTTTTCAAAATTCTAAAAATATTGCAAAAATTATAACAAAATCAAAAATACAAATTTTTTTCAAAATCACAAGAATTATAATAAAATCACAAATTTAAATTTTTTCAAAATTTTAAAAATATTACAAAAATTCAAAATTTAAAAACTCAAACTTTTTTCAAAATTCTTAAAATATTCCAAAAATTATAACAAAATCAAGGTACAAACTTTTTAAAAATTCCAAAAATTATAGTAAAATCAAACATTTAAACTTTTTCAAAATTCTAAAAATATTCCGAAAATTATTACAAAATCAAAAATTGAAACTATTCCAAAATTCTAAAATTATTGCAAAATTTCTTAATTTACAAATTCAAAAATTCAAACTTTTCCCAAAATTCTAAAAATATTGCAAAAAATACATATTAAAAATCATAAATTGAAACTTTTTTTTTCAAAATTCTAAAAATATTCCAAAAATTATAACAAAATTAAAATAGAAATGTTTTGCAAAAATCAAAAAATATTACAAAATTAAAAATTTGAAACTTTTTCCAAATCAAAAATTCAAAAAACTTTTTCCAAAATCCTAAGAATATCGCAAATATTATAACAATATCAAAAATACAAACTTTCTTCAAAATTTCAAAAATATTCCAAAAATTATAATAAAATCAAAAATTTTAACTTTTTCAAAGCTCTAAAAATATTCCGAAAATTCTTACAAAATCAAAAATACAAAATTTTTTCAAAATTCCAAAAATATTTCAAAAATTACAACAAAATCAAAAATTTCCATGATTAATTGAACATGAGATTAAATTTTATGTCATACAAATAATTAATTTCATTTTTTGCATAAAAATTGATTAAAAAAATTGAAAATCATTCTTTTGACACATTTGACAACATATTATTGACAAACTTATGATGCAATAATCTAGTTTTTGACCTCACAAACCGATTCCGACCATCAAGATATCTCCAAATTCAATGTTCCTATTCGTAATCACTTAAAATGAAATTTTTTAAGCAAAAAATATGCATGGAAATTTGCATGTTTTGACACATTTTACGAATTTTTTGACACACTTCCGATACAACTATCGAACACATCGTCCTTTCGCCTCTTCCTATTGAGTATATCTATTTTTAGAAAAAAAAATTTTAGAAATCCCTCTTGTGGTTTTCTAGATTTCGTCAGTTTCGCCAAAAAAGTGGGGGTAAGAATTTCACTTTTGGCTCGAGAATGTAGTACTTAGGTCTTTCAGAATTCAGACCGAAGTAATTGTAGTCGGTTCAATGCACTATTTGCTCGTGCAAACTAATATTTCTGTTTACAATATATTCGCCAGATATATACATTTTTTTCAAATTAAATTAAACCAAATGACTGTTAACGAATTTGTTTTTTTTTTAATTGTATAGTTATAATAAAAAATCAATAATCAATTATAAAATCAATCAAGTTAAAAAAAGCCACCATCATTTATTACCTTGACAACAAAACCTTTTAATAAAATTAACCTCATACCATTCCTCATTAAAAGCTACAAAAAATTAAGCTCTACAAAAAGCACAGAAAAATTGATGAAAACAATTCATTTCAATCATTCAATTTTATCACCAAACCAAAAAAGTCAATCTCAAATAATATTTCATTTTCTTAAAAATCTTTTCTTTTTTTTTGATTATCATCACAAAAAAAAAAGCTTAACTCGACATTAACCATATCGTTGTCTATCTAACGCATAATAGAAACCAGAAGGAATTGGTTATACCCACCCCTAGCTAAATTCATATAATATTTTTTTTTTCGGTTTCTGTTGAAAATGTTGCGTATTCTCTGATGTTGAATTGGAAAATTGAAAATGATAAATTTTCTTATATATTTCATTTTCATGTTTTTGTTTGTATTAAATAAACAAAAAAATGAAAATAAACCAGAAAAACTTAACCAGACACGTTGTTAAGTGTTATAGATCCCCTTTAAATAAAAACGATGGAACGAAATAATAAAAAAAATAAAAGTGACAATGTGTGATTTATAACCACTTATAGATTTATCTGTTTTTTAAGCTTTTTGGGATTATATTTGAAGTTTCGTTTCTTTGTTAAATGCTTTAATTTACCTTAAACTCTAAGACTTTTTTGTATCTATTATTAAACATAAAGTGATCGGTTTTGTGATGTGCAATTAATATGTTCTTGAAGTTTTCATATAAAATTAAATGAAAATATTAACCTAAGCTTTTGTTTTCCATGATTATACATAAAACGAAGGAATATACTCGCATTTGGCTAAAGCCACTTCTACATGATGCTACGAACACCTTCCAAAGTTGGACGCATGATAGTTTTTTGAATGAATTTCGTATCCAAATAGAATTCCACAACAGACCCCACCTAAAATGGAATTCTATCAATTTTAGACGTCCTAAATTTTAATTTTAATCGTCGTAAATGTTCTACTAACAATATTTGCGCATAACAATATTTTTGCTTCTCATCTTAAACTGAGCTTAGGGTCTATTCACTATTGTGTAAATTAGACTTTTGTTTATCAAAACGTGTGTCAAATTTTCTCAAAACATAAATCAACCAAAAGTTTTTTTTTTTAAATCTTAAATGGAAATATTATTTTATACTTCCATGTATGTACACATAAATTTTTTTGTGACAATTTTCATGATATATAAATAAAAAACGTTTATATTGTTAATCCGCAATTTAGTGTTTGTCGCATAAAAAAAGCTTACTTATATCATTTAATCTGTTGATTTTTTCATGATTTTCGCTCTTATATATATCTTTAAAATATAATACTATTACGTATATGGTTCTGTATATGTATGATGTATCCATATACAAAAGCTTTACGAAGCTTATACTTTCCTTTTTTTAAAATCGTTTAATTCAATGTGTTTTTTTGACTGTGATGCATATTATATTTTTGAATGCTCGAGAGTAGCACGAGTACATTAGAATCTTTTATTGGTTGATTGTTGGCATTTTAACCATATTCTGCTAGCCGTAGCAGTTTTGTATGTAAAATACGTGGCCAATCAACGGTATTAATGTTTAACGATAATGTTATTTTGTTTGTTTCTAAAGGGGGCTAAAATATTAAAAACCACTTCAACAAAAATTTGTGTTTACATTTTTGTTAAGGAAAGGGGTAATACAATGATTTTAATTTTATGTGAGGCAAAAGATCTAATTCGGGAGATGCATTAATCCTGATTTATACTAAATGGAGTCAATCTCAAACTACCAAAACCTGCTCATATTTTGTAAACCTCAACAAAACATCTGAGCCCAAACACATCTAGTATTTCATTTTTTCACAGTCTTGGTCAACCCGAAAATATGGTCTCATTTCTAACTGCGACAACATTTACAAATGGTTCGAAGGTTCCAAAACAAAACAAATTCGATTTTTTATAGAAGCAATTTTTGCGGGTTCTTTACATGAATTTTTGGTAACACCAAATCTTATTCCACATCCAACAAACGTATATAGCTCGAAAGTGAATTTCTAGAAATAGCTCGAAAAGTGATAGTAGGATAGTTGTAGCATTTTAAACGTATTAATAAAATATTCAAATTTAAAAACTGGTTACGTAGTTTGAACAACTAAGCTAAAGCTTAAAAAAAGGTTTTTGTAATCCATAACACTCCGCATGGAGGGATCAGCTTTTATTGTTTTGAAAATTTTTTTATTTTTGATCTACGGGTGTGACAATCTCGCGTACTACAGTCCCTGCTATTGACATACGAGTTAACGTGAGATATCACATACCACTGGCAATTGTAGTGAGATATCACTAGCCAAGGTAACATCTTGGGGGTGGTGGCGGATGAACTGTATTCAGTCAACGGTAGCGCCCTCAATCTTAGCTGTGAAAAAATCCTTGATGATGAGACGCTATTGCTTCCTTGAAGAAACGAGCCTTCATATAACTATTTGTGGGCTTTAATCTTCAAGAAAGACAGGGCGTTACAGGATCAAGGAATATGCAACCGGCTAGATTATTGGCAACTACAGTTTTGTTTTGTTTCAACAAATTTTTGTAAAAATTTGCTATTTACTTTTTAATTTACTTTTATTTTCTCTATTCTAAAACTCGATTATTTTATTTTTTTTTGTTTTTTACCTTTTTTACATACTCGCCCTGGGCCCTAGGTACTATGAGGGTCATCGCTGACGTCATATTCGTGTTCAGCGATCCCGAAAACCCCCGAGTAACGAGCTTCGACCAATTTCGAGCTGAATTAATGGAAAGTTCCAGGAGATGAGGACACATACCCGCCCTAGGTACTCCGAGGGTCATCGCCGACATCATATTCATGCTCAGCGACCCAAAAACCTCCGAGTGACGAGCTTCGATCAATTTCGAGTTGAATTTATGGAAAGTTCCAGGAGATGAGGTGCATGTAGCCCGCCCTGGCCCCTAGGTACTCCATAGGTCATCGCCGACATCATATTTGTGTTCAGCGGCCTCAGTTGTGAATTTTTGACCAAGTTATGAATTTTTTTAACCAGATCAATGAATGTACTTTTAAAAAATGCATTTTTCTTATGCACGGGTGCAATAAGCATTTGCCGAAAAGTGGCTATGTTCACAAACTTTTCTGACGGCTTCCTGAATCGAATGCAAAAAACCGCATCTCGATCCATCTTACTCTGCCAATTTGCTTATAGACCAGGGCCAATCCTGTTAAAGGAAAAAAAATTCTTAGCAGTATAATACGAATAGTCGGAAAATGTAGTTAATGGTCTAAGTAATTAAGGAAAAATCGACGAAACTGAGTAAAAGGCCCGGAAAGGGGTGGAGGGTTGTAGTATATACGTTTTTAGGGGTTTGTGTTAGTTTTTTGCGATTTGCGGCTAAACTATGCATCCTCTCGACAAAAGTTTAATGTAAAAGTTGTAGATAATCTTAAACTTTCTTACTGGACATTATTGAACATAACCACAAAATTATCGAGAAAATGCAAAAAACCGTTTTTTTTTGTTTTTAATTTATAACTACCGCAAATATTTTTTATATTTTCATGAAAATCGGTGAAAATGTTCTTTTTTGTGTTTCAAACAATCCCAAATTTTTTCAAAGCGAAATATTAAATTTTCGATGTTTTATGAAGAAAATAAAAAAAAAAGACCTAATTTTCAATCGAAAAATTTGGTTAGGAAATTTTCGATTTTTGAACTTTACCAGTACTCATTTTTTCGTTGAAATCCCAACTTTAATATAGAATTAAAATATAATATTGTTTATGTACAAAAAGTTCGTTAAAAAACGAAAAAACTACTTTCAAATCATGAATTTCTTTTTCTTTGTTGTAAATAAACGTTTCCATTCATAAAAAGCGGTAATTCACATACAATACTGTGTTATACAAGTAATTTACATAGACTTAACTAATCTTGGCTTTCAAAGTCCCGAATACATCGTTTAAACTGCAATTTAAATAGGTAAAAAATCAAAAAACACTTGTATCTCACTCAAATATTAGTTATAGAAATATCATCCGCAAAAGTGGACGAAATTTAATTTTCCACTATAAAAATTCGATTTTTCATTTGATTAATTTCTGTCATTGATTCTGGGCCAGCGGTTTTCTAGATTTCGTCGATTGTGACGGCCGGCCGGCAGACAGACACACATTAAAACGAGAAATGTCAAAAAAGTGGGGGTAAGAATTTCTCTTTGATCTCGAAATTGTAATACTTAGGTCTTTCAGACCGAAGTAATATAAAAATGTTTTATAGTGAAATATATAAAAATGTACTAAAAATGCCAGTAGTGAAACGGAGAGAAGCGAAATTAGGCTGAATAAAGTAACACGAAAAGGAATGATTCTAAGCGAAGTGAAATTATACTAAATGAAGTGAAACGAAGTGAAACTATGCTGAATCAAGTAGTTAGAATCGAAATTATACTAAATAAAATAACACGAAGCAGAGTGAGGCGGAGGGAGATAAAAATTTTATTTTTGCTCCCTCCCTTTTTCGAGACTGCTGAAAAATCTTTAAGATTTTAATAAGGTTTTTATTCTTTGATGAGCACCCAAGCTTTAATTTATAGTCATACGAACAAATCGTGTATTCTTTTCTATGGTAGTATAAAGTTGCAAAAACTGTTGTAAAATTACAAACAACATTAATAAAATCAATAAATAAATAAGAATGAATCGTTCTTTTGTTCGAATTTGAATTTAGGTGACAATAAAATAGTATGTTTTCCTACAAGAGATGAAAACATTGTTTTTTCGTGAGTGTAAACATCTGTTCAACAGGTTTTCAACATGTTTTCGAACGAAAAACGTTTTTATCTCACGTAAGAAGTACATTTTTTTATTCTGATAGTATATATATAATCGATATTTACTATAAATTATAAAATTAGAAATCGACAACATAATATTAAAAATTCATTTTCTATCTTTTCATGGTTGCGTTGTTTAAAACACTTTGTAAAATTATATGAAAAACCATAGCAACTACAATGTTTTATTCTTTTTACACTAGTGGAAAAACAACCCATTTTCACAGGGCATTTAGCGTGATGAAAATAGACTTTTCATATGCTATCATAGAAAATGTGTGTGTGTGTGTGTGTACCAGAGTACACGGGTAAAATGTGAAACTTCTTTATGACATCATTTTTCTACTATTTACAACTTCACAGAAATTGGGTAGATAAGGCTTAAGAAAAAAAAACGCCGATTATTGATAACCAACTGTTTGGTGAGTATATATCTTCGTATATATCTTTGATACACTCCACACTGTTCGCCTGCAACGGTTGATGGTAAGTAAAATCAAAACGTTAAACTCTTTAATAAGATTTGGAAATGTTTGCATGTTCTATTGACAGGCAATTAGTTAAACTGTGGCAGTAAACATAAATAGTTTCATAAACCATAATAGTATCATAATATCATAAACCAGTTGTTCCGAAAACAATATTTGAAACACAATTCCAATTATTTATTTTTATAGTTGTTGCTATTACTTCCTTTTCGAATTGATTTGGAAGTTTTACTACTTGGAAAAATTGAAGAACCTTCAACTCTTTTGATATTTAAATTATAAATTTGTTTACTAGCCGCCAAAGGGTTTTCAGCAATATTTCGAAATACTTTAATACGTTATATCTCTCAATAATCTGAAATTAATTTGGAAAATCTTTATGAATGTTTCTGCATCTTTAAATTTTGCCCACGGTAAAACATTACATTGTAAAGTAATTATATTTAAATTCAACTCATACCACAAAACCTACTACTAATTTAACCACCAACATAATTTTCTTTGTTTATGTTTAAAGCCGCTTTAAGTCCTTCCCAATATAAAAACTTTTAAATCTTTTCCATTTATTTTATTTTAAAAATCAATTCTGATAAGATATTTCTTGCCAACCAACCATAATCTCATTCGTCAACAACAAATCTTAAAACAAATATAACAAATATATCTTTTTTCTTTTTACATAACCGTACAACAAACCACAATAATCAATAGAAAATAAAGCTTTTATCTTTCATAATATTCATAGTCTTATCTTGAAAACAAAAAAACTCTTATTTTTAATTTTGTTACTTATAACAACAAAAAATAAAAATAAAATTACCAAAACAAAATTAAAATCTATAATAAAACCACATGGCGCGTAACCAAAAATCGTGACGAATTTTTTTAACACTGCTAT
Organism: Diogma glabrata; assembly: GCA_963693315.1. Classification (NCBI taxonomy): domain Eukaryota; kingdom Metazoa; phylum Arthropoda; class Insecta; order Diptera; family Cylindrotomidae; genus Diogma; species Diogma glabrata. Next base: position 251,590,588 of record OY856188.1, on the reverse strand, counting down.
AAAATTTCTCTCATACGCCGATAAAGAAATTTCACTTCAAAAATCAATACAATGTTATGATGAAGATGGCATTTTTAATTAAATTTAAATTTCAGTTTTTTTATAAACATTTTGCTGTGTAACATTTACTTTTTAGACTGTAACAAATTTTTTCGCAGGGAAAACCTCCTTCGAAAAATGAAAAATATTTTTTAGGTGTTTGTGTAACATATAAATTTTTTGGCTATTTTATTTTTGAAAATTGAATATTTGTCTCAATATATGTAAAATATGAAATTGAATATATGTAAAATGTGAAATATTCGCCTCGTTATATAAATGCCCTATGCGAAACGAGGCTCGAACACCTATTAAATTGTAACTCAACTCGTAACTGGTTTAATATTGTACCAAAATCAAAACAAATAATTCAATTAAATAATTTTTCCATTTTACTGACAAAAACATTTAAGTAAAAAATAACTTTAACAATAAATTCTGTTAAAGTAAAAACGACAAAAGAAAATTTGAAAAAATATAAATTTTTATAAAAATAAAAAGAAAAATTATTCATTATGAATTTTTTATTAGAAAAATATGTAAATAGACTAATTACTAATTGACAGTAATGAATATAAAATTTTATGAAATAATAAAATTACTGCCTGTGTCTTTAATTAATTAAACATTTTATTTCTTCACTGAAGACTTCATATTTGTTTTTCATCTTCGTCGTCTAAAAATAATTATTTATTTTTCGTGTTATAATTTGATTGTTATGTTGTTTTGAACAGAAACGACAGTGAATGAAAGATACTTTACGACAAAATTTAGTCGATATTTTCTTTGAGTTGAAAACATATAAAATGTCTCTAGGTGTGACAACTATAGATAGTTTAGTTTAATTTTTGCATACTGTTGAATGTTGAAGTTTTGTAGCTATTGCTACTAAATTACACATAAGAACAATATCTATACAGTCAAAAATAAACTGAATATGTAATGCAAATTGCTACACATATAGGTCGTGCGGAAGTCTCCATTACAAAATAATGCAAAGCATGCTTTAAAGATAAATTTAATTCTCTTGGCATTAGCAAGTTGTTTTCAAACTTCTACCATTTCTATAAAAAATAAATTATGATGTTAGATTTGCACTAAAATTTGTAGTTTTGCATTAGAATTAGTTTTAATGCAACATTTGCATTGCAATTTAATAATAACTTGCTTTACATAACTCATATAGCAAAGCTTGTATTGAAAATGGCAGTAACTTTTCAACTGTATATATTTAAAAAATACTCATATATAATATCACGAGTCGTCAAATAATAGTCGATTATTTTTCATAATCATTATTACGAATGTCATTTGAGGTTGTCATTTGAAATTTTTAACCGCAAATGGTATTAGTGGTAATGTTGAAAAATAATCGACTAATAATTTGGTGACCAGTTGTATTTAGCAGACAATTTAACGAACAGAAATAGTAACATTATTTCATACAACATAATAATACATAATAAGATATTATTACATCTTAGTAGGCACATAAATGTTATAAATGTGTAATTTATTTTTGACAAATAAACATAAACATGCAATCATTTATGAATGAAAACGGACATTTTTACTATTTGCAAATTGCATTTTCACATAATTTTGTATGTGAATTTTTGTTTTAAATTAATATATTAAGTAGGCTGAAAATATTCGAAAATATTTGCTGTTCCTTCCCACCAGAGAAAAATAATCGAAACAATTCGTTTTGATTTGTTAAAAAATAGTAAATGAAGCGTTTTTATTGGACCTTATCGAAACTTTTTTTAGTGAGTTGAATTGTCTTTGTATAAAAATACGTAAATGCCATATTAGCATATTTGGGTTCAAGATTTGAAGTTGGTTAAGGGTTAAAAGCCAGAAGCTACATTGCTCACTGATAAATCCCACATTTTTGTTAAAATTGATTATTCTCTGCCAGTCACTTTTAGAATCCAAATGGGTTTTTAAAATTTGCAAGAATTGTGTTTTTTTGTTTAAGTTGTCACTAAGTTAATTGAAAAAAAATCAACCCTCGAACACCACTGCATCACTGGCACGTTTTATTATTTTTGCTTAATTATCCTATTTATGTATATTTTTCTTTGTTTTTATGTTTATTAAAAATTAACTTTAAATATTTCCTTTAATTCATAAATGTAATTAAAACCTTTTCATAATTCTTTACAACTGCCTTTAAATATGTGGAACAGTCCTATACAAATAAAACAGATACATTTTGAAACAACTCAAAATACTAACACAATAAACCTCTAACACTTATAATTCAACTTCATGTAATTAAAATTTAATATAGTTAATTAAAACAATTAAATTTAATATCACTGAGTATTAAATTTTCATAACGAATTACACCTTTCATATTTTTCACTTTCATAAAAATTACTTTTACATTATACAACAAAGTGTAAAATTTTATTATCAAAGTGAAATAATTATAATTAAAATATTAATAACAATAATAATATATTATCATACTTGAATCATAACAAGAAAATAATAATGGGAAAATATTTTCTAAGGAAGAAAATTCGAATAAGAAATTTTAAATTAACATAAATTTATTTTGATGCTTCTTTCTTTTTCGCTGACTGAGTAGTACTAGCTTGCTATGGGTAATCTTTATAAAAATATCTTTATCTGCAAATATATTTTTTAGTCTGTAAAAGTTGTATCTAAATTATTTTAGACTTACAAATAATGAAAGAATAAATTGGCTGGAGATTAGAATAAAAGGGGATTTGATGTGATTGTGGAAATTCAGTAAAGCCAAAATGTTTATTGTGGTAGTTATAAGATGTTCAGTCGATGATTTGTCTGTTTTAAAAATTCCATGATTTGAAAATATATTATGGGGTTTCAGGTGTTCAAAATATTCAATCAAATGTTATCTCTTGAAATGCAACAAAGGAACTACAAAACGGTATTCGTAGTGGAATCCAGGAAATCAACTTTAAATTATAATAAATTAGTTGTAGTATTAAGCTTAAAAGGCAAAACAAATTGGCCGATGTGTTCGAAGAATTCCATCCAGTGATATTTTGTTTCATTTCCGATAGTCAGATTTATACATCGAGGGGCATAAAGCTGACCATTCCAAAACACCGATCAAAAGTCGTGCACAGATCTGCTACGTTCAATGCATTCCGATGATATTTTCTTTTCTAGGGGATTTATATGGTTGGGATATATGGTTGTGAAAATTATAAATTTAGTCTGTTGGTTATAGTGGTAACCAAGACGGATTTCGACCACTGTCATAGCGAAATTACAAATGGCTTCTAGTCATGAACTACCGATGTTAATTGTACGGATCACTTCAGTGAACGATGACCAATCGTTCAGTTAGTGATAGAAACATCGTTCGACGGTCAGTAATCTATGATGTATTAATTAATTTTTTTTATGTGTAATGAACTTCTTTTACTTTTTTTTTCATTCATTTCAATAACTGCGCATAAATGTGTTCTTTAAAATGTATTTATCTAAACAGATTTTTATTACATCATACTGAAAAAAAACTTACACAGGTTAATAATTTTTAAAAAGATATTCTGAATGGAATGGACAAATTATAGAACCTTCATATAAAAATAAAACAAATCAAACAACAGAAGAAAGAAAACTGAAAACATGCTTAATTTAAAACGAACGATTCATTAAAAAATGACCGATTTACAATGAACGATTGATCCATAAAAAAATGAATGCTTAAAATAAATCGAGCAAAAGAACGATGCAAAATGAACGAGCGATCTAAAAATGATTGCTTCTTGATAAGAAAGAACGATCGATCCCAAATTAATGACCAAAATTAAAACAAAAATGATTATTATCAAAATAGAGATTGAATGGTCTATTAGTTTGCAGTTTATGAATGCCCAGAAGAAGAAACCAGTTTGGGTCCATTGTTTGTAGATTTTTTATTTTTTCTGGTTATTGAGGTAAGTAAAACAGTGGTCACAACAAGTTGTAAATTAGAATCTGTTAACTATTAATAGTAAAAGTATCCTGTATAAGATGGCGTAAAATAGTAGTTGAGTTGTGGTTTTTAAAATATATTACATTAATGAAAAATATTTTTTATTTAATCATTAAGAGCAACAACCCGACAGTGGTGTCTTTTTTTCGCATGTTCATGCTTTTTCCAAAATTTTTGGAATAACCTTTCACAACATTTTACGAGCTATGGTTTCGATTTTATGGGATTATTGCTTTTTAATAAGAGGTGGTTCTTGGCTTATTAACCAATGGCATTTTTGAATTAAATATTTACGTTTTTTTCAGGTGACCGATTAAACAATGACTAAAGTTTTTAAGCCGGTCAGTGTAAATGAACGATCCGTTCACAACTAAATATAGATTTGACTGATGTTACCCATCACTAGAATAGAGTATAAAAGATTCAAATCTTTGTTGATGTATTTTTAGAAAATCTTTCTAGAAACAATATTAAATATGAAAATTAATTATTCGAACTATCAAAATTATCTCGAAATATTTAAAGGAAAATTTTAATAATGTAAGCTAATGAAAAAAAAGAAAAATTTCTCATGATGGCTCGACTCGATCATAACAATTTTGAAGAAAAGTGTAACTTAGTTAATTATTTATTTAGACACAGATGCAGCTGTTTTTGGCCTCACTCAAACTCTTCGCGTTATGATGACTGATAATGCAAACATTTTTGAAAAAAAGAATGGAAAAATGAATGAGTTCAGCCAACAATTTTGGCCACTGGATGCTTTTTCTAGGCATAAGACACAGATAAATTTTTAACAAAGAAAAACTGTCATCCTGATGCTCGTTGCCGGGCAAAGAGATGGTATCGGCGACAAAAGTCCCACGACAAAAGGCCCGAGTCGACAAAACGCCCGGGCAAAAAAACCCCCGCGGCGACAAAACGCCCGGGACAAAAACCCATGCGAAAAATCGAAAAATAATATTCTATTAAGTTTCAAAATATTAGTTCAAATATTATTCACGTTCAAATATTTTTCTAGGCATAAGACACATATAAATTTTTAACAAAGAAAAACAGTCATCCTGATGCTCGTTGCCGGGCAAAGAGATGGTATCGGCGACAAAAGTCCCACGACAAAAGGCCCGAGTCGACAAAACGCCCGGGCAAAAAAACCCCCGCGGCGACAAAACGCCCGGGACAAAAACCCATGCGAAAAATCGAAAAATAATATTCTATTAAGTTTCAAAATATTACTTCAAATATTATTCACGATTATCCGCGCCACAAAATAATGCCAAAAAATCGAAAAATTATATTCTATTAATGTCGTTTTCTTTTTACCAAAAAAATTGTTCTGACACGTCCATTTTTGATCTCAGATCAAGTTTTTTGACATTACGTATTCTATTTGACAAAAAAGAGTGATCTTTTTGCCCTGAAAATAAATCTAGATTTTTTCGTAGAGCAAGTTGTAAATACGAGCCGAAAAAAAACATCAAAAATGTAAATTCAGCAGTTTTTTAAAGATGTTCAATACACAATGTAAAAAAAATAAAACCAATAAAACGAAATATTTTATGTGACGCAATTGGCAGCGGAAAACAACAAATCCATAAATTTAGCAGTTTCTTATTCGGGTTTAATACACAACGTAAAATTACAAAACCAAAAAATGATACGTCTTATCTAGCAAATTTGATACTGTTATAGCAAAAACATATCATTTATCTATTCAAATTCAAATTTGCAGTAAAACTACAAAGTGACAAAAAAGTATTAAAACATGTCATGTTTGATTTTTATTTCAATTTTATGTATGATAATATTTCTGGAAAAGCAAATGTCTAATCAAACAAAATGTCTTAAAAATGTTTGGCCAAGTCTCGGTGGTCAATACAGCTATATATTTACAAGGTATAAATTTATTTCCCATCGGCACCCAAATGTACAATGCATTATTTGATAGGTAATCTGAAACGAGAGAAGTACAAAACAAACGCGAAAACTCTTTGAAGGCAGACAGTTCCTTCCGTTTTGTTTTGTACTTCTCTCACATAAGATATCATTTCGTTTTATTGGTTTTGTTTTTTTACATTGTGAATTAAACATCTTTAAAAACTGCTGAATTTACATTTTCGATGTTTTCTTCCGCTCATATCATTTCTTTTTGTTGGTCTAAATAAAAAAATATAACATCAACTAGGGAACCCCTGTGCTTTTGCACAAAATATTTTTTCAAGGGATTTTGTCGCCACGGGAATTTTGTTCCGGGGATTTTGTCCCAGGCGTTTTGTCACCGCGGAGATTTTGTTCCGGGCGTTTTGTCGCCGGGGATTTTGCACCGATTCATGTCGGTAAACCGAGAAAAACACACAAATCACATATGACTAACACAATTTTTTGACTGACTCGAATATATAAATTTAAAAATTTACAATAAATTATACAAAATCGTATAACGCACCTAAAGAAGTTTCCACTTAAAAAATGGTATAACAATCACCAACAGAAAATAGAAAAAATGAAAAAAGAAAACAGCAACAAAAAGTGTAAGAACCAGAATAACCACAAAACATTTCTTTTAAAAAATGAAGAAAACATTGTGATGTCGTAAAAATCCCCTGAATGCATTCTAAATTTTACTGTGTATTGACGTCACACTGTGCTAAAAGACATTAGCAATGACCTTAAAAAACTACACTATCGATAAATTTAAATTCCGTAAATCGTCCGCAGCCTTAAAATGTGTTTAAATCAATTGTTTGTGATAAAGATGTCAACTCAAATTGAAAGAGAAATGCTGCATACTCAAATAGTAGATTTTATTTTCCTTACTTTATTTCACGGGAATAAAATTGTGGAAAATAATGATGGGAAAACCAATATTTTATTATTTTTAGCACTGCCTGCCAAAAAAATAAGTAATATTTTTGTTAATATCGAAGTGATAATAATTTGAACGAAACGGAAAAAGACAGTAGCAATAACTTTAAAAAACTGCATTATCGATCAATTTAAAATTCGTAAAAAGAAATTTTTATGATTTCAATGAATTCATGAATAAAAAACAATAATTCTAATGGTATTTAATAAAAATTAAAAAAAACAATAAAAAATGTACCACTACAGGAATTGAACTCTCGACCTATAGAACCTCAGTCGACCGCGATATCCATATTGCAATTTGAAAAGTTTGGACCGAAAATAGGTATTTTATATTTAATATATATATTTAGCGTGACGGAATTTGAATATATAAATTTATCACCATACAAAATTGCACAACGTGCCTAAAGAAGTTTTCACTTAAAAAAAGTACGGAATAAAATTGATAGAAGAAACGCTATAATTGGTGACCCCAACGTGATAGCAATTTTATTTTACGATATAATTTTAATTTGATTGCAATTTCTTTCAAAGTTATCATTGATATTTTTGTTTCTTATTTTACGGTTTTAACTAATTAAAACCAAAATCAAGTAGGACAAAGAACGCCAGGACTTGCTTATCCTCAAAATAACAAATTTGAAATTCGAACTTGAACTCTAGTGTGGTCACCCCATATGGTGTGAGACTACGTCGGTGGTGGTTTGAAATCAATAAAAACCTAGTTCGTGTATGACCAACGACCTAAGTAATTTGTCCCATCCAGATGTGCGTGCTTCACAAAAAATAATTTCTTCTAAATAATTTTGCCTACTTATGAATATTGACTTTCGGTTATATTCTAAAACATACATGACATGTCCACCATTCAAATTACCCGTCATACTCCAACAGAATTTGGCAGCTTCTACATTCTAGGCGGACGGTTTCATAACATCCATATATAAATCGTTAAATGCGTCCAAGAGGAGACTTACTCCAGACTTTTTTTCAGTTTAGCGTTTAATTTTGATTTTTTGAAAAGCGAAGGTGTGAGTATTAATCCTTCAGGTTAATGCTTATCGAAATATTTTTGGAAAACTTATATTTTAAAAAATTTTGAATATATGAAGTTGTTTTTTTTTTGGAATATTTTTAGAATTTTGAAAGAAGTTTGAATTTTTGATTGTGTTTGACATTTTGAAAAAAGTTTGAATTTGTAATATTTATTGGAATATTTTTAGTTTAAAAACTTTTAAGTTTTTGAATTTGTTATATTTTTAGAATTTAAAAAAAAAGTTAAATTTTTGAAATTGTTATACTTTTTGGAATATTTTAAGAATTTAAAAAAAAGTTTGTACTTTTTGGAATATTTTTAGAATTTTGAAAAAAAAAAACGATTTTTTTTAAATTACACGACGTCCACCTTCAACTCAATATTCAAAATATTTGAATTTTGTTTTTAATTTTTGAATTTCATTTGAATTATTTAGAATTTTTGAATTTTCATTGAATGTTTAAATTTTAGGAATGTTTTTTGCTTTCTTAAGCTTTTAAATATTCTTCGAATTTTTGGGAATTTTTTTTGTATTGTGTGTTCAGTCTGAAGTCAAACTACTCGACACGCAACTGCCAGATCCATCTGGATTGGTTATTTTTTTTGGGAAGAGTTTTTCTTTTCGTCCTGTCCTGTACTGTTCAAGACCACATTCTGAGAATACATACTATTTTCTCATTCATTTTCTCTACTTTTTAGCCGCATCACGGAGATGCAACTCGAGCATTTTTCGAAGAAATTTTCATCTTCTCCTGGTACTTGTATTATTAACATTTACCAAACAAAAGACAATTAAATGTGCTTATCTAATTAGCCTTTACTTCCTTTTACCACATTCTATTTTGAATATTTACTTTTGTATATTTTTGTTTTCTTTATTGTCTTCAAGGAGAGTAACAGAAGTCCAATTATAGGATATTTGTTCGTTGGTTTGAACTTTTGTTGGGGCGATGGTTTTTGTTTTTTAAGCGATGAAGTACGAATTTTTCAGGACAAAAGTGAGGATCGAAGGTCGGATATGATCCAACGGTCAAGTTCTGTTTTAGGAATTCAGTTCAGCTGTAACTCATTTCAAATATTTGGTTTTTTTTATTTATTGTTTGAAATTTTCATTTTTAATAATATGAATCAAATCAAGGTGAGCGACATGTACATTTAAAGACGAAAATCAAGTTTTGAAAAATTGTGATAAATAATAAGTTGATAAAAGAAACAGAGGTAGAATTATATGAAATATACATACAGAATATAAATATGCTCAATTTTCAAGGAATTAAGTATATGTTGATGATGGTTCTATAAAATGATATCAATAGACTTGAATGTGAAATTATTTTTCTTTACTTTAAATGAACAACTAACTTCATATAAAAAATTAGGGCATGTGCCCTATGGGTGTCCCACCAAAACAGCTTTGTTTTAATTTTCACAACCTCGTACCGGAATTAGGTTCTTTATGGTCTAAAAAGCATACCTGAATTTTTTCAGATTTTTAAAAAAAAATTTACTACTCGCTATTTTATTTTATATGTTCAAGGAGCAAGGAAAACGAGATACAATCAGTTTTTGCAATATAGCTTTTTCAGTTTTGATTTTACAAATAAATTGAATGAGTAAAAGTTGTAGATCTTGAACAGATATATCGAGTTTTTTTCTTTGTTTATACAGACAAAAATTTTCGAACTAAAATAGGACGGTTTTTTGTAGTCGAATTTTAAAAAAATAACAAATATCGTTCACTTTTCGCCTATAACTATTTCAGTTTTGATTTTACAAAAAAAATTTATCAACAAAAGTTGTAGATCTTAAAAAAATACATTTCATCTTTGTTCAAGCAAAAAATGTTATATTTTTAAAATTCGACTACAAAAAATTGTTCTTTTTAGGCTTGCAAAAAATTTTTTTTGCTTGAACAAAGAAGAAAATCGATGTATTTTTTTAAGATCTACAACTTTTGTTGAGAAAATTTTTTTGTAAAATCAAAACTGAAATAGTTATAGGCGAAAAACGAACGATATTTGTTATTTTTTTAAAATCCGACTACAAAAAATCGTTCTTTTTAAGCTTGTAAAAATTTTGTTAACAAAAGTTGAAGATCTTAAAAAAATAAATCGATTTTCTTCTTTGTTCAAGCAAAAAAAAAATTTTTACAAGCTTAAAAAGAACGATTTTTTGTAGTCGAATTTTAAAAAAATAACTAACATCGTTAGTTTTTCGCAAATTTTTTTGCTTGAACAAAGAAAAAAATCGATGTATTTTTTAAAGATCTACAACTTTTGATAATGAAAGTTTTTTGCAAAATCAAAACTGAAATAGTTATAGGCGAAAAACGAACGATATTTGTTATTTTTTTAAAATTCAACTACAAAAAATCATTTTTTTTAAGCTTGTAAAATTTTTTTTTGCTTAAACAAAGAAAAACCTCGATATATTTTTTTAAGATCTACAACTTTTGTTAAGAAAATTTCTTTGTAAAATCAAAACTGAAATAGTTATACGCCAAAAACGAACGATATTTGTTATTTTTTTAAAATCCGACTACAAAAAATCGTTCTTTTTAGGCTTGTAAAAAAATTTTTTTGCTTGAACAAAGATAAAAATCGATGTACTTTTTTAAGATCTACAACTTTTGTTGAAAAAATTTTTTTGTAAAATCAAAACTGAAATAGTTATAGGCGAAAAACGAACGATGTTTGTTATTTTTTTAAAATTCGACTACAAAAAATCGTCCTATTTTAGCTCGAAAAATAAAATTTATTTGTTCTTGTTAATTTATTTTATTTTACTTTATTCAATTCCATTTTATTTTATTTATTTTATTCTAATTTATTTTATTTGATCTTATTTTATTTTAATTATTTAATTTAATGTAATTTTATTTAATTTTATTTAATTTTATTGATATCAGTAAATTTTTACTTTGATATTTGTAAAAGAGAAATTTACAAAACATCAAAAAAGAAATTAAAAAAACTTATATAAAATACTTAATAGGAAAATAACGACTCGACCGTTTTAGTGAATGACCAGAAAAATCACGACTTTTGACATTTGAATAATAACTGTAGCTAGAATATTGATCGTTCAGCACATTTTACAATTTGGAGTACAGTTTTATATTAGCAAAGATCAAGAGGGTAACCTAGTTTAATCCTCTGGCACTGGTCGGCATTTTAAAGCAACTTCTTATACCTAAAGAAACGGCAAAGTTTTCAAGACAATATTAACGTTAAGAATTAGTGTTTGTTCGTGTTGGTAAAACTAGTTTATATCCACCATATGAGGACCCATTTACAGTAACAAAGAGTTTCCAAGCCAACCACCCAATACAAATGACAATATTCATATAATTATGTGGCTTAACCACTTAGGGATCAATGACTTCATCTGCACAAAAGGAAAACAACTAAATCCTTTGTTGCTTATGTGTCAGAAATGAGCTAGAAACGAATAAATTCGATTATTACCAGCATATAAAAATAACTTTTGAAATTGTTGAAGATAAAATACGATACTACGCATAAAATTGAAAATTGAATGGAAAACCACCACAAATTGCACTAACTTGCCCCAGTAGATAGATTCTAGTTCGGTTAAAATTCGGTCATGAACTTTAAATCAATGCATAAATCGAATTAATCGTGCTGTTATATATTGACAAGAGTCCTGCATGTGAAACCACGACATATAAAGTAAGTCACCAATTTACAGGTCTAGAAAACGTGACAGATCTGATGAAAGGAAATATGTGGTGCTGTTCTAAGACAGACGCAAAGATTCTAAGCTTGTAACATTCAATCGGTCACTAGAACAACAGCAACGACCCAGGGAAAGGTTTCGCTTAATATAACAATTTAAACTCATATAGAGTTGCAGTTCCTATGCTAATGTTTGAAGACAACGTCGATGATCTGATGTTAAGAAGGCTTTTAAAATCTAAGCAATGCAGCGCCCTGACCCTAGTTTCAGTAGGCTCACCACTAAACCTTTTACGTTAATTAATTAATCCAAAACTTGTATCTCGCAACCGTATTTAAACTTTAACGTATATTAAAGAAAAATCTTACCCAGATATACCCCGTAAACCCATAAACAGTTTGTTATGCAAAGAATGAAAAATATTATACTTTAAACAATATTTCTTTCAATTTACCTACATAAACACAAAAACTTACCTCAATATTTTTTCATGAAAAATAACTTATAGTCAGAAAAATTTCTTATATTTAAACAGTAAAAAGTTAACGTGAAATCGGAAAAAATGAAAGGAAAACTTTTTTTTTTTTACAACGACCAAAGTAAAGGAAATCGTTTTTTGTATTCTTGAAATTTTCATTTATGTCATTTCATGTTTTTTTGTACAAAAAAAAACACCATAATAAGAACAACAACAAGAAAAGCAGCAAAAAAAACAACAAGTAAGGCAAACAGTGAATTTTGTATGATTTATAAGAAAACAAAGACATAATATACTCATAATGGTACAAAGAAAAGTAAAAAAAGAAAATGTAAAGGAAAACTGAAATATAAGTAAATAAACAAAAGTATATACGTTACCATTTACATTAACTATGTTCTGCAGAGAATGTTTGTTCATAAATCAAAATACAAATATTGTTGTTGTTGCGTGTTGGTTGTAACTTTCGATTGAGAGTTTTATTTCTTCCGTTTTTATGATTATCATTTACATGACACTCAAATTTTTATAGTTTAAAGTTTTTATGTGAGAAAAACTTTTTTGCTTGATAATCCACTTGTGCCTGAAAAAAACGACAAAAATTATTTAAGTTCATAAATTTTGTTATTAAATTATTTGACGAATATTTAAATCAGATAGTGAATCATCTGATTTTATTACTTTCTCTTAACCAAAACATGCTTTATTAGGTGCCAACTGCTAAACGTGAGGAATCAGTTGAGCAATATTGGATCAAAATTTATTATTCCTATTTAATCGTTTTATTGAATCAAATACGTAATTGAATAATGTAAATCAAGATGACCCATTTCACAAAACAAAATATTTTAAATTTGCAGTTTAAATAAAATTAAGTTCAATTATTTCAAAACATCATTTCTTCATCATAAAATATAATAAGTAAATAAAGTACAATATTGTCGGTGAACTTTCTTGCAACAAGTTAGTTACTTTATAACATTCTGAAATTGTTATATTTGTTGTCTAATGCGCTTGAAAATTAGATTAATGAAGTTCAACTCCGGTGATTTCTCTACATATTTTAACTCAGATATATCACGCTCTTCATTCATTTTTCATTAGGAGTATTCATCCCGACATTTGAACCAACAACCCATGTATAAACACTCAAATTTATCAAACAAAAAAATCAAGATTTGAAATTCTGATATCATTTTTCATTTTCAACTTAAATATTTTTTATTTTTAGTGAAAAATAAGAAATGATTTGAAACTTTTAGAAAACAAAAAGGAAATGATATGAAGAAAAAGATAAGAACTGTTACAGAATGAATTTAATTCAATTTTGTAAATTGTACTTTTATAAGAAAAAATGAAATTTTGTTTTATTTTAAAGAAATAATTTATTTATATAGATTTAAGCCATTTTTTATTCTTGATTGTCTTAAATAAATTTTTAAGCCAATTTTTACAAATAAATATAAAAAATAATAGAAAAGATTTATTTTTTCTGCTTTATTACAACTTTCAAAAGAAAATTTGAATTTAAAGCATTTTGTTGTTAAATGTGTTGTGCAGTGGGAATTACAATATTTGTCACAACACATAAAGAAGAGTTGTTGAAGAAATCTATTTTTTTCTATTTTTTTAGAACTTAACAATAAATTCTACCCAATAATAAAATATGACATTGGCCAATATATCATGATAGGATAAGGGAAATAAAAAGAAGAAAGCAAATTTTTTTTGAAAAATTTCCAGTAACAAAACACTGATGTGACGCGCGATCTTCTTCGATGATTAAAGCCCAATAAAAATTGATCCCTCCATTAGGTGAAAGCTTTGTTTCACATAATTTGTTAGCATGTTTTATTAAATTACCTAATTAGAGATCAACCAGAATTCGAACAATATCTTTCTTGTTGCATTCCGGTAGCAGCTCCGACGTAGGGTGGCATTGCTGCTGAAGAGCGTGGGATGTTGGCCGGTCCTGTAAGGAAGATAGATCAGCCTGCTTCGGTACTGATGTAACCTTATGTTTCATTAGTGTGGGAGCAACACAGTTTATCTAACGAACAGGAGTTAAGTCAGGTTTAGGACCCTTCTGCTTTGGAACAGGTGGTTCCTGAAACTGAACCTAAGATAACCAGGGAACGTAGGAGGTTGCTAGCCCAACGAAACAAGATAGAGGAAAAAAGAAGGGCTGATAGGATAGCTATGGACAAAGCACGTAGGGATTTTAAGTGAATAGTGACAGCAGCTTTACTCTCTCATTCGGAGGAATGACGGAGTGGATGCTGTTTTCAACTCTCATCTGGTACCTCTAAGAAGAGATCCAGAAGGGCTACACCCACTCAACGGTTTCTTTTGGTTTCTGGATCGCCTCTGTTTCTGACAAACGATTCACCAAATGGTGTTTTTATTAATTGATGATATCATTTTAGCTTTCCTTCTCCTTGTTGGGAAGAGCACCGATACCAACCTTCCTACACCAATTTAATTGTCTTTACAATTCATAACCGTTGTAATAGTAATTAGGAGTGCTGTGAAGAGCACGAAAGCTGGAGGCTGAAAATCGTGGTCTGCCTATAGCATCGATACTGGTTTTAATTTTTTTTACTTTTACTTTTGTTAGGTTAGGGATGGGAGACCTCAGAATCTGGTTGGTAGAACATACATTTTTCTACAGCATTAACACTTTTTTCGTTCAGGTTTTTACGATACGGGTTCTAACATGGGAGATCTCTAACCTTTATGAACTAAATTAAATCAGCAAATACAATTTTTGTTATTATTAGATAAACAAATCAATTCCCTTTTCTAGATAAATAAATAAATAAATAATTCTTAAAATACTAAAATAATAAACTAGTTAAATAAACTGAAACAAATAATTTTTGGAACATAACAAATAGATAAATAAAATTTTAACAAATTTACTTCAGACCATAAGCAATAAATCTCGACATGATCCAATCGTTACTGATTTCGCACGGGTTCATTTGGGACCATTATTACAGGTGATCTTTTTAATAATCCAACGTTAGTTCCACCTCCTTATCAACATATGCTAGGCACAAGTAGCGCCTGCTCCAGTAGAGCAAACGTTATCGGTTACTAACCTTATCGGAATTTGAGTCAATCTAACACAAATTGGCTTCCTCTATTTTTTGGGGATGGGTCATCACCGAATGCCCACAAGTTCATTCCCAGAATTGAAGCGACTGCCCGGAGGGACCGGATGGACTTGGACGACTTGCAGACGAGATCCATTGTTCCCCGATACCTTCGTGGAGCTGTCGACAAATCCTATCTCATCCTTACCCATGAGTATCAGGTGGTGACCTACTCGGTACTAAGGATTTTTAAGGTACGTTTGGTGCCGTCACTGACAACAAAGCTGTACTGAGAGCACTGCCTAAACAAGAAGCAGAAGTAAAAAGAGTGGATTTACGAATACATTGTAGAGATCAGCGCCCTTAACAGACGTCAACGCCCTTAACAGACGATTGGCTCAGTCATTTTCGGAAAAGGAGATGATTTAGATCATAGGGAAGGTATGGCGGCGAAATTAGGAAACGCAACACTGGTGACAAATGTAGCTACTTCCAGGACCTGCAATTGTTGTGCTAAACATTTGAGAAACTGTGGTCTTTAATGCCGACGAAATCAAGTCAACTAACAATTAGTGAGATTCTACCAACGGATGATGATGAACCAGGCCCATCAATCTTTTGTGACAGCGTACGATGCACCATCACGCCCTGCAAGTAGACTCTTGATGGTTCGAACACCATCCACGGTAAAACCGCTACTAAGTAACGAACATCCGATATGCTATCGAAGCAAGGACAAAGGACACCTTGTTCAAGATTGTCCACGAAACCAGATCAAATTGTATTGCTAAAAGTGTGGTAAACCTGAAGTTACTTACCCTAAATGTACAAATCGTCATCCGTCGCTTAATTGAAACTTCAGGGCAGGAAGTACGACAAACAGCAACTGTACCTCCGAATTAGACATTCCCATCCCCTCGAGCTCAGATGAAAGATGCGTCAACCTTCACCGAACCCGAATCATCTCAACAGAAGTAATAGATACAATTTCACCAGTTTCCAGCGAACAGCCGGCAAGTAACTTCTGCGCATCAACAGATGCATACAATGAACCAAATTCCATCTCGGTTCAAATTCCGATTCACGAAAAATATTTTCTCTAAAGCGCCTCGAACGTTTTCGCCGTTATCTGAGGCTGCGCAAAATTCTCAATGATACATGTGTCTCTAAAGCATAAAGCATGATCCTAGGCTGTATCTTTACATCAATATTTTTCATAAAAAGCTGTATGGACTTCTAGATAGTGGAGCCTCTATCAGCATTCTAGGAAGAAATTCCTTAGAATTGTTAAACAACGCCGGGATTTCTTATCGTAAATTATCATCTGCCATCCTCACAGCCGATAGCACAAGTAATAAATGTTTTGGGATAATTTGACGTCCCCATCTCTTTTAATGGCTTCACAAAATTTTTCGTTTGTCGAAAGTCTGAATGAGGAGCTTTACCTGGGCATCTGGAGGGAAGTCGGTGTCACTCCTTAAATTGTTAGTGAACTGATTTCAAGTGAGTCTGACGACCCAATAATACACGATCTCACCCCTGACCAGCTTCAGGAACTAAAGAATGTCAAAGGTAGTTTTCTTCCTTTAGTATTAGGCCTTGGTAAGACTTCTTTGGTTGAACATGTCATCGATGTTGGGGATAGTGCAACGGTTAAACAGAGGCACTACCCTACATCGCCAGCAGTTCAACAAAAGATCTAGGCTGAACTTGACCAGATGCTTCAGTTGGAAGTGATCGAAGATAGTTCTGGTTCTGGTTGGTCGCCAGTGATGTAAATACAGAAATCTTCAAAGAAAAAATCGTTTGTATTTGGATTCCCGGCGTGTCAGTTCGCTAACCAAAAAGGAGGCATACCTACTTCCCTCAATCGATGGCTTTTTGGGAATCGTCTGAATAGTACGAGCTACAATGGCAGTATTGATCTCAAAGATGCAATATGGCAAATTCCTTTTTCAGAAGCATCCCGAAACAAAACGCCTTCACAGAGCCTAAGAGGCCATTGCATCAGTTTAGGGTTATGCTTTTTAGACTGTGCAATGCTCCACAGACATGAAAGGGTCTTAGTCTATTTAGAAGATCTACTGGTGGTCTCCTCAATAGTTGAGGAATACGTGGAACTTCTATCTGTTGTGTCTGAACTATTGAAAACAGGAGGTTTGACGATTAACCTGCAGACAAGTAAGTTTGAGCGAGGAAGTGAAGTATTTAGGTTTCCTGGTTGGTGAAGTTTGATAAGCTACGAGCTTTCGAAGAAAACCTAGCCTATCTACTATTAAACAAGTCCGTCGTTCACTAGGTATGGCAGGATGGTATCAACGTTTTATCCCAAATTATATGGACCGTGGTTTCATCAATTACCGATCTTTTGAAGCAGGGTCCTAAAAAGCTGGTTTGGAATGTAGAAGCTCAAGCCGTTTTTTGACAACTTAAAGCACCTATTGACTGTAGCTCCAGTATTAATTAATCCAGCTTATGACAAAGAATTCTTTGTTAGATGCGACGCTAGTTTAACAGGAGTAGGAAGCGTACTTTTTCAGCTAGATGATGAAGGTCAGGAGTGTCAAATAGAATTCATGTCGAGGAAACTGAATAAAGCGCAACGAAATTATTCTGTATCTGAGTCTGGAGTATCTTGCAGCGCTCCTCAGCGTGAAGAAATTCAGAGCAAATGTGGAGGGTTCAGATTGACAATTCAGACTGACCATTCGAGTCTGAAGTGGCGTATTATACAGAAAAATTTGAGTGTGTGGTTAGCTAGATGAAGTTTAAAACTCCAACATATGAATTTTACCATATTAGTCATAATAAACTTATGTTCTGGTTCGTTTGTACGACGACACGCCTGAGAAATTTGCCGAATCGCTCATCATGATGATATTTCAAAGCAAGACAATGGAGGTTATCCACTCTAGAACTACTTAGATATGTTAGCCAAATTACAGCGGTATCTAATGCAAGATTTCCCGTTGGTGAAACAGGTGAATAAAAAGCTGTACCTGTGAGTAAAGCCTAAAGCGGCTGCTGCAAAACCATTAACTACGGAATTGATGAAGGACATCATGATAACTGTGTAGCTGCTTATGATGGGATGAAGAAGGCTTTGTAGGGTCTTTATTGTCTATATTATTGGTCTGGCAAGGCGTCAGTTCATGACTATGCCGTGTCTTGTGATTTAAAAGCAACAAACCAGACAATGCGACCTCCAATGCAATTTTGGTTTGTAGCTAAACGACCATGGCAGCGTATTTATATTGATTTTTTGGGTTCGTATCACAGATTGAATTTCAGGCACACGGTAATCTTGATCATCTGTCTAAATTTGTATTGCTCAAACCTCTAAGAAATGCAACCTCACTTTCAGCGAATGCATTTTTGAGAAAAAACGTCTTTTTAGCATATGGTGTTCCAGAGTTTCAAAACAACGACATCCCTTAGAAAATCCAACTGCGGTTTGTTTTAGTTTATTCTCCCCCCATTCATTTTTCTCTCTTTCAACCCAACTCTTTGGTATGAGAAGCTCTTCAATTTCCTTACCGTTTTTTTCTATTTTTTGAATAGTCTTCATCGTCTCCGATAGCAAACGTTGACTCACTGGTACCTGAAATTGAATCCTGGTGCTTGATATGGCACTTTCCAGTAAGAGCATTGGGAATTTTTTATTATATTTTTGAAGAAATTGATGTGTGCAGACAATGACTTAAATCCGCCATCAGCTTCGCATACAATTTCTGGGAAGGGTTCCCAAGCATGGTACTTCGTTCTATGGTCGTGGAAGTTGATATTTTATCTCTCATCACAATAGCTCCTTTTTATTTTCCTTCAGCAGCTCTTAAAACAGCATCTTTGAGCAAATACCATGACTTATCGACGTCTCCATTAATGGTTTCTGATTTTTCCAATGTTTCGGCAATATGGTTTTGATATCTTTCTTCTATTTCAGCATTCTTTAGTGATGAGATGTTAAAACGTTTCTGTTGATTGAATTTCCGAATGCTTGGATTTGGGAAGTGGAACCTTATTTTAGCACATACAAGAAAGTGATCACTTCCAATGTATGTACATCTGATCAAACATCCAGAACACTCGAAAAGAAACGTGCTGTAACTAGCACGTGATCAGTTTGATTTTGAGTGTTTCCATTCGGTGAATCCCAAGTCTGTTATGAATCGATCGATGCGGAAAGAAAGTACTGGCAATTCTCAAATTATTTGATAATGCAAACTCAGTCATTCTCTCACCATTATCATTCAAATTCAAATGCCAACTGTTGGGGCCCCCCACATTTCCATAAGAGATATCTCTTGTAACCTGCCCATTAAAGTCACCAAGAACCATAATGAAGTCGCGTGTTGGTGTTTGTTTTATAACCTCTTCCAGTTCTATGTAGAAATTATCCTTCTCGGCGACGGTTTTAGCTACAGTAGGTGCATGCACGGCAATAAGAAAATTATTGTTATATGTACCACGTACACATAGGTAGCAAATCCTCTCACTGACCGGGATAAATTTCATCACGGCTTCTTGTATGCGTGCACTAAAGAGAAAGCCAGTTCCAAATTCTCTCCGAGAAGGATGACCACTACAGTATAGAGAGTGACTATCCAAATCTTGTTTTCCTATTATTAATTGTCTAATTTCTTGCAGAGCTATGATATCCATCCCATACCTCTCAGCCTCTGGTTTTAGACTTATAAGAGCATCAGGAGCGCTTAGGCTGCGTACGTTCCACGTTCCGATTCGGTAGTCTGGTGCTTTTTCACGTCCAGGTAAAATTCTGTTTTTGTCCGGGTCAGTTATTCTTTTCTGATTTCCAAATTTAACAAATAACTTTTCCGGGGTTAGGTTGTTAACATTAGGCCCAACCAAAATTGTCGTGAATGGGTCCGTTCTGCATCTTAAGGTTACCAGAAACAACCTTTTTACACGCCAAACCACCTCGCAGTTTTGAGGCACCAATTCGCCGTGATGTACCATCATTGGCTAAGCATTTTTTACTCTGCTTGTATCCGATACACCTTGCGTTATACACAAAGGTCTGAAGCTCACCGTCCGTCCAAGTCAAACGTGTGCTTATGCCTTGATGAAGCTCTAACACATAGCATATGTTAATATCAGCCTGAAATTTGAGGTTCAATCCCAAATGCGACATTTTATTTTCTGGGTTCCGGAGTCCGGAGTTAATTGATACATTGATTAAATTTGCAAACAGAATGGTTGAAAAATCTAGATGAAAAATTACGCTTCCACGCTAGTCTACTGGCATGCACCCCACCTTTGGGAAAAAAAATTTTTTGTTTAAGGGATGAAGTTGATTGATTTAGTTTCAAGCTAGCTGATTGGCTTGATTTCATTAAAATGTCTGCGCAGTACAATTAACGAACTAAAGTTTGAAAGCTAATCCACATTCATTCTAGCCGTAACGAATGTTTCCTGCGTCTAAGAAACTATTTAACTGTTAACTATTTTCATGTGCTATTTAGTATTACTTCGGTCTGAAAGACCTAAGTATTACATTCATGAGCTAAAAGTGAAATTCTTACCCCCATTTGGAATTTATCGACGTTTTAGGACCTACTGATTCCAAAAATCAAAAAAAAAAAATGTTGTCAATTGTGCCAAAAAATGATTTCTTTTATTTTTTTAGCCAATTTTTTGGAAAAAAAAATTTTGTTGTTTTTATGACGTAAATGTAATTGAACATTAAATTGGACATGACAATTTTTGAATTCGTTATAGTTTTTGAAATATTTTTGGAATTTTGAAAAAAGTTTGTATTTTTGATTTTTTAATAATTTTTGCAATATTTTATTATAATTTTTGGAATATTTTTGAAATTTTAAAAAAAAGTTTTAATTTTTGATTTTGTTATAATTTTTGCAATATTCTTAGAATGTTTGAAAAAAAATTTAATCTTTGATTTTATAATAATTTTTGGAATATTTTTAGAAATTTTGAAAAAAGTTTGATTTTATTTAATTTTTACAATATTTTTGGAATTTTGAAAGAAATATGAATTTGTGATTTTGTAATATTTTCTCGAAACGATAAATGGAAACGTTTTTGAGTAGTTTGCTGAGTGTATCATCTTTTCACTAAATTTTGTTAATTTATGATCTGTTATAATTTTCCGGCAACGTATTGATGTTTCGTGTTAGTTTTGTAATAAATTTCTAAACAGATATACTTGTACTTTAACAAAGTACACTAAAAGATTTGTACTTTAACAAAGAGTTATGTTTGATATACATCGCTGCCCAATACTAAAAACCATGTAATCATAAAAGTTTTTTGCTGAAAACTATATCAAAATCCTTAACCCAGACTGAAGTCTTGATATCTCAGAGCTATGAGATTTCAGCCCCTCCATATTTTATCATTTAGTTTAGCAGAAATTAGTTAGAAAAAGTCTGAATACAGTGAAGGCGTGATCAGGAAGTCAGTTCAAAAAGGCCAAACCCTATTAGAACCATCTGCCATCAGCCTGTTCCGGGTCTGATTTAGAATACCCATTTAGGGTTAACCTTATTTGAATATATCAGGCCCAGATTTCGTCTTTGACTCCACGTTGTGCAATATTATCAGAGCCCGATATAAAATGCCTTACTAGGGTTTGCCTTATTTAAGTGTATTAGGCCCTATTAGAAATTATATATGATTTAACTATTAGGGTCAGCCTTATTTAACCAGACCTCAGCCATATTTCATTTGGTAAAATTCCATTTGGTTAAAATTCACTATAGTTACTAGAGTATTATCCATTTTAGAAATAAGGTAAGTGTACAATATTACGGGCTAGTACACTATCCCGTGCTATTTTATAAAAAGCTTTAAAATAAGATAAATTTAAGCTTTTTTGAAATAAAATATATCACGATACACGCCCTGAATTGCTGAGAATCAATTATTTTGATTTTCTTGCCGGCATTTTTGGTTTTAAGTTCATAAATCATACTTTGATTGGTTGGTCGACGAAAACTTGCTGTTTAAGACAATTTTCTTATGGAAAAGGTTAAGGTATTACTAATACTTTCTTAAGACCATAAAAATTTATCGGTATTTATTTCCTGTAAAATATTCTTTTTTGTAGATCAATTACGATTATATTAAACGACTAACGTTAATAGAATACTGATTTTGTACATTTAAGTTATTAAAACAAGCGAGTTTTCGACGAACGGAATTACGTTCATAATTTATTTGAAATGTCCGTAATTCCGTTCTTAGCACGGAATTAGGAAATTGTTAAACAAATTTATTTTGTTTTTTATATCAAAAGTAATCATCTATTACATAAAAATGTAATTTTGATAAATAAAGAACACTTTAAAAATGTGTCGGAGCTAATTACGGATCTATATTATTTTAACCAAATTGCTAGAATTAGGAGTAGTAGATGTTAAATTTTCATTGATAAGAAGAAAATCTGGTCTACTCAATAGTTTCTTTACTCTCACTCTCTGTTTAATTCAGTCGTGTTTTTTAAATTTTGTTATCATTGACTTAGAGTTCATGATTTTTATAACACATTCCAACTAAAAATACTTCACTTATTTTTATAATAGGCTGTTTCTTGCTAACACGGAATTTGGGTCAACAGAATTTTAAACATTCCTAATTACGGGTTATTCGTCAGTTTGAAGACTTGGAGCATTAATAGTCCAGATTTATCAGATCTAGCATTTTATAACAATTTATTTTCACAATCACTTGGAGCAGCAGTCTCAAACAGAACGTATTTGTCGACCACAATCAAGGTATGATTTATGAATTTAAAATAAATACAGGCTAGAAAATCAAAATAATTGATATTCTCAGTAATTCAGGATGTGTATTATGGACTAATTTTTTTCCCATAGTGGCATGTAGAATTTCAGCTTTTGATATATACTTATATCGGCAGAATTCTGGACACAAAGCTATTAAAAGCATAGATAGGACGGTTAAAATAGAGCTTCAGTAAATGCAAATGTTAAAGACTTCAGACAATATTTTGTATACATTATTATTATAATTATTAAAAGCATTATTATATGCATACATTATTTTTATAAATACTAAAAACACCCCAAAATAATTTTTATTTCGTTTACTGTTTTCCCTAGTTTCGATACAGGGTGGTTCGAAATTTGTTAAAAATTTAAAAAACAAGGCAAGCTTAAAGTTAAATAGTGCTTGAACCGATTAACCGATTTGAATAATTTTTTTTTCTCCTTTTTCATTTCTTTTTTGCTTTTCAGGTTTTGATATTCTGATACTTATAAATGAATGTATTAGCAAAGTTATCTATATTTATAAATAAATAAGTAAATAAATAAACAAATAAATAAATAAATAAATAAATAAATAAATAAATAAATAAATAAATAAATAAATAAATAAATAAATAAATAAATAAATAAATAAATAAATAAATAAATAAATAAATAAATAAATAAATAAATAAATAAATAAATAAATAAATAAATAAATAAATAAATAAATAAATAAATAAATACATAAATAAATAAATAAATAAATAAATTAATAAGTAAATAAATAAATAAGTAAATAAATAAATAAATATATAACTAAATAAATAAACCAATAAATAAATAAATGACTAAATAAATAAATAAAATTTTTTCTTTTCTTAAAAATCGATTTTACTTCTAGACTATTTTATTTTTTAAAATTTTTTTCCCAATCTTTCGACTTTGGCATTTCAATTTAAAACATGTCTATATACATACGGTTTTATAAAAATATTACATTGATAAAATAATTTATATATAATATATTTCTATACGATTTTTTTAAATTTTTATTTTTCAAAAATGGAGATTTAAAAAATACCTATTTCTATGATAGCAGATGAAAAGTCTATTTTCAAGCAGGTTTAATCCCCTGCGAAAATGGATTTTTTTCCTCTAGTGGAAAAAATAATTAACAAATTGTAGTTGTTATGGTATTTTCATCTAATTTTACAAAATTTTTAAAACAAAGCAACAATGAAAAAATATAGTATGAATTTTGAATGTTATTTTGTCGATTTCTAATTTAATAATTTCTAAACAATATCGTTTATAGATTAGCTATCATAGAAAAAATTTCATTTCCTACGCGAGATAAAAACATTTTGCATTCGTGAAATTGCCCCACTCGACGCTAATGCGTCTCGTGCACAAATTTTCACTCACGAAAAAGCAACGTTTTCATCGCTTGTAACAAAATGTACTATATTCTCTTATTTCCTTATTGTTTTTCCATAGCACATTTATTGTTTTTCAATAAAACACTTAAATTACAGATAATTGTTATTTGAATATATTATTAATTATTAGTTTGAAATATTTGTACTTTGTGACATTTACCGTCCCGATTCTTTTCAACTTTTTTTCTTAAAAGGAATTAAAAAAGGCTTAATAAAAAAAATCATACTGAAAAGATCTTTGTTTATTTTAGGTGAAATTTTTGAGTTTTAATTTTTCATAAATTTAATTTTCAAAGATGGCGAAATTTAGAAGAACCTCCTTTTCTTTTTTATGAAAAAACATACTCAAATTACAAAAAAGCGTTTTGTTTTGTTGACGAGAACGACCCATTTGAATATTTACTAACAAAAATAATGTCAGGTCTGGAAAATGCACTTTTGGATTATTGAAAATAACATTTTAAAAAAATTTAAACTTAAAAAGTTCATGTAAAATAAGCAAACTTTTCTGTATACCTAATAATACCTTTAAACCCAAAAAAGTAATAATAGTTCCTAGGCCCACGCCGATTTCATGTGATGATTACCACATATTTATACTTCGGGCCTTAACGAGCCCGAAAACTTTTGTTCTGCGATTTTTCTTACATCGGCAATCTCTGAAAATTTTTGATTGCCAGCAATCTTGTAAAACTGCTACCACATTTTTTTTCAACTGCTTGTCTAACCAAAATGTGTTTGCTATTGTCGAGTCCGACAACTGACATAAGGGTATGTTTTCGTTGTCGGACTAGACAATAGCAGACAAATTTTTGTCGGACAAGGTTACCCTCGTGTTCTAAATCAAATTTCCAACCCCCATAGCATTAAAAAACAAAGTTCACAAGAATCCGTGCAATCGGCTTTTTTTGGAGCTTGCCGAACAAAAAAGCGGCCGAATCGAGAAAAATGGCAGAACAAAAGTTTTCGGACTCGGCAAGGACAGGCGCCTCACAAAGTATAAAATATGTGGTAATTATACATGAAATCGGCGTGGGTCCAGGGACTATAATGCCTTAGTATGTTTTTGTTAAAGAGTAAATCTTTAAAATATTAAGAAGTAAATGAAAAAGTCCGAGCGGCAGGTATATCCGCTAGAAATAGGTAGATTTCGGGATCAGACAGTTCTGTGTGCAATTAGAATCGGATTTATCAGATTACTTTATAAAAAACACTAATTAAAAACAGAAGTATTAATCAAACTTTAAAAATAAACATTATTTTATACAGTTTTTGGGCTCTAGGCACTTAACCTGTACCCCGATATGGCCAATTTTCAAACATATTCAGGAAACTATTTGCTGCAACATACCCAGAAAATACTTTTAGCGTAAGTGAAAAAAATGCGACCGTGAAAGTGCTAAATGCTAAATGCCGTTGTACTTCACACAGTTTATTGCAGATAGCTAAAGAACCTTTTATTGCAGATGTCTGGCTTTTTAAAAAATGATAGAAATATGTTCAAGTAATTAGTATTTATAAATTTTGTTTACATATTTTGCCCCAAACGGCCGTTATAACGCTTTGTTTTTGACAGTTTTAAGGCTCTAGACTCTTAACCTGTACCCGGATATGGGCAGTTGTCGAACTTATCCAAGAGATTGTTTGCCGCAACACGCTCAGAAAAAAATTTTTGGTCTAGGTCGGAAAATGTTATATATATATATATATATATATATATATATATATATATATATATATATATATATATATATAATTTTTCGTTATATATATATATATATATATATATATATATATATATATATATATATATATATATATATATATATATATATATATATATATATATATATATATATATATATATATATATAATTGATATATATATATATATATATATATATATATATATATATATATATATATATATATATATATATATATATATATAATTTTTTTTGTTTTTCCGTCTCCGCTTTACATATATAGTCGTTTGGCATCAACATTTTTCCGAAATGCCAAGATGACGGACATTGCAATAGGTAGATTTTTATATGAAATCTACCTAAAAAACGTACTTTTTGAAATCGCTCTGTTGGCAAAATTAAATAAAAAAACCTCATATAAAAATATAATTTTTTTTGATTAATGCAGTATTTTTATAAAGCTTTACCTATAGTCCCTTTCAAAAAAAAATTAATAAGATCGGGTAACCCGTTTGAGAACAATTCAATTTTAATCTTTGCTTGCCTCTAAATTTCTGTCACCCTGTATCAAAACTCGAAAAAATAAAAAAAAATAAAAACACATATTAATTTTGTTTATTATACTATCGATTACCAAAGTTTCAAGAAAATCGAAAAAAGTCAGGCTCAAATTTTTCATTTTATTGTAGTCTTTATTCGATTTGCCATCTAATATATGTAATATAAAAACAAACATAAAATGTGTATGCTAGAACATAAGGAATATAATATATCACAATATAACAATCAAACTTTTGGCATGTTGTGAAATATATTTAGCATTTATTGTAATAATATAAAACCATAACCGTGAGCTCAACTGCATTCAGATTAGTGCTGTTTTTGCTGCTTCCACAATCCAATGATCTAATTCGTAGTAAATGCATGCATAGCCTCGACCGTATTTCTGTACTAAAATGCATAAACATAGAAGAAGCTTTGGTTCGTAGGGACACCAAATTTGTTAAACACAAAGTAGAATAATAATGCCATTTACTTAACGTGAAAGTTTAAGTTTATTGTTTTATATTCAACTCATTGTTCCTTAAACTAAACCATTTATAAGCAGATATGTCTATTAGTGACACTGTTGACACTACCAGCGCACTAATTTTCACTGTCGGATGTTTGGACAGTGAAACCAACCAGATAGACATATTGTTTACGCTTATTTAAAAAGCATGGTAAGTTTATGATCTTATTGAATAAAACTACCATTTATGTGTTTTTAGAATGACAAAATAAATAATATAAACGTAGATAAGTGTTATAAAAAATAAAGCAATTGTTTTAAAATCAAAATTCTTCTCTGTCCAACTCTTTAAAGTACAAAATTGTTATTTTTTTTAAATATCACGCAATTAGGGACGCACTAATACGGAATTAGTTACATCGTCAATTTTTTAGCACAGAATTAGAGACAATGCAGAGGTCATTTGAAGTATTTATAAATACCATTGCACCAAATTTTAAAACTTTTTGATGTACAAAACGGTAAACAAAACAGCTATATAATTATAATAAACCACTTTATATGTTATTTCTGTTGCCTCAAAAATTTTAAATTCATCCTAAAATGAGACAATCCTTAATAGCACGTAATATGGTACACTTACCTTATATAGTTAAAATAGCTTCATCTATATGGTTTAGTTATTGCTTCTCGGTTGAAAGACTATAATAATAGTGATTAAGGTGGTATATGTTTTAATTTTTTTCCATTGTATCTTTTTTATTTTATTTTGATTATTTATATTTAATTGATATATATATTTAATATATAAATATATATATCAGGGCCTGGTCCGGCACAATCACAGAAAGACCTGGTTATCGCACTGAGTCGGTTAATTAGGACCAGATAGAGGAAAAGCGTTACACTCATAATCAAGGCCCAATCAGGCTGCCCTACCAATGCCTGATCCGTACTAGGGCAAACCTTATCAGCAGCCCCGACAAATTTCTGCTCAGGAAGCTATTTCTTTATTTAAACTTGTTACTGTACTTTAAACATGTTACTAAATCAGTTTAATGCACCGCCATCGATTTAAAATTCTCTTCAAATCTCCAAACAATTAACTATCCAAAACATTTTGTTCAAATTGTCATCCTGAAACAATCTTTTATCTCCATTTAATTGAAGTAAAAAGCTTGACTTACACTATATCTATAATAATACAAGTAACAGAAGAAAACACGATATTAAAATGGCAAACAAAGTACATACGAATATAAAAGACAACATTAAGAAAAGCACAAAAGCTGAAAACATGGAGGAAAAAAGATTCGAAGAAAACAAAATGATGAATCGCTATAAATTGATGCAATTTATTTTCAGTTTAAACTTAATTTTTTCTTATCGTTTTTATTCTTGTAACAAGTTAAAATTGGATTGTGCTTGTACTTTTTCTATATATCCATAGACATCTTTATAACAAAAGAATAAACATAATTTATTTATAATCCCAAAACTACGATAAATTGTAATATGTTCTTATTTGTAATCGTTGGTGAGTTCAAAGATTATGCTGGATTTTTTCATTTTTTTAAAGAATGGATAACTGACGTTGGCCAATATTTCATGATATGGTGAAAATAAAAATAAAATTAGAGGTTCAAGAATTTTTTTTAATTTGCAGAAACAAATCATAATACAGCTAGTGATATATTTCTTGATCATGTGACGCATTGTCATCCTCCCACAATGATTAATATAGAATTATCTGATTATCTGATTAATATTATGCTATCAAGGCATATTCCATAACTAAAATAACTAGCTTGTCATACCTCCAACTCAAAAATTAATTAAAACTTTACAAATCAATAAAAACTGATCCCTCCATGCGGAGCCATGCGGTACTAACGTCATTCTCTATTGATTTTTTAACTAAAACTCCTAAGCTTTATAGTAATAGCATAGAGTATACGTAATAGCAATCTTAATACACTTAAAATCCGTTTAAAATAAATTCAATCACAATCAATCGAAAACTAACAACATACACAAGAAATTCAACTGAAAGGTCTCTCTTATTGATGTCCATTAATTTCCAATAGATTTTCCTTTTAATTAAATACAATTTTTTTTTAGTTTTCTTTTCTGTTATATTTTTCTATTTCCTGTTATATGAAAAATCCATTTGATTGTTTTAGCATTCGTATAAACTGATTGGGTTCGTTCACCATAATAAAAATAGCAAATAATGATAAAAAAAAATTAAAAGTTAAACGTCCAACTCAGTGTTGATGATTGTTCTATTTTTTTTTTAATTCACTTTAACTGACAACTGTTTTCAATTTTAGATTCTGCTTTTTGTTTTATATTCCTGCAAAACAATTACGTGAAATAAATTTGAAAATGTCGACTATTATTTATCAACGTTCGATTTAATGTTTTTTTTGTTGTGTATTTCGTGAATTGAAATTCAATTGATGAATTTATATGATTTATTTTTTAATATATTGTGATTATATTTTTATTTCAATATGAACATGAAATTATATTTATGTACAATTAAATACAATATTCTTTTTGCAGAGTCGATCGAATTGTTTTGCTGTTGATTGTAAACAAGTTTGATGATTTCAATTTTGGCGCAGCTTCAGTTTGATAGGATTTCATACGCGAGATGAAAACGTTTTTCTTCGTGAACTTGCCCCATTCGACGCTAGCGCACCTGGTGTACAAATTCTTACTCACCAAAGGAACGGTGTTTTTATCTCTTGTAGCCCAATATACTATATTTCTTTTTTGTAATAAAATAATACCGGAATGAATTTTTCTTTATTCTGTTTTTCCGTCATAGATTTTTTTTTTTGTTTAATAGGATAATGTCACGTTGGTTGATATAACGACGAAACATGTGACTTTTTTAATAAGGCAATTATGTTTTTTAATTGAGTGCGATTTTGTTTTGTCCTTACAGTTTATATTAAAACTATTAAATAGTAAAAAAGAATTTATCCACAAGCAATGACTAACTGACTTTAAGATAAAATCTTTGTAAATATTAAATTTATTCACAGTTTTACTTGTCAATATCAGGTTTTTGGTATCATGGTATTAGGATTTAATATACCAGTAAAAATACTTCCTTTTGTTAATTTAGTTGTTTTACACGACATAGCAAGTATCTAGATATCAAACAAGGACCGTAACACGATCTCGTTCATTTACAGAAAAACTCATATTTTCATATTATCACATAGTTACTTTAAAATAATCCAATTTAAATAAAACAACCGTCCACATTGTAGTTAAATTTATTCCATAGAAAAAATACAAAACGAGGACGAGCAAACAACATTGTTTACCGACAAATAGAACTAAACCAAATGTCCAGTATCATATAAATTTCATAAAAACTGTATGCATTTAATCTTCACTATAAACTCAAACCTAAAAAAATGGATACTAATGGTAGAAGAAATATAGATATAAGATATAAAAAAATTTATACAATGTATATCACTAACAACGCTCTGTTCTCTAACAAAGGAAATTCTATGTGGAAATAAACATCGACAAGCAAACGGCAGAGTAGAAAAATTATGGTGTAATATTAAATTATTTCATGCTACTATAAAGTGTTTAAAGAAGGTTGTAATAAAGAAAATATAACAAGACGAGACGGCTAGATTAAATAACAAATTATGAAGTAAAACAGACAAAACTTCTTTAGGAATCAAACATGGGTTACATAATTACATAAAATTGTGTCAATACAATGGCTTTGTATCAAATAACAACTTAAAAAACAGAGAAAGACAGATTTAAATGGCATGAGATTGATTTGAAGTATTCAAATTGTTGAATTCAATTTC
Source organism: Diogma glabrata (assembly GCA_963693315.1). Taxonomy (NCBI): domain Eukaryota; kingdom Metazoa; phylum Arthropoda; class Insecta; order Diptera; family Cylindrotomidae; genus Diogma; species Diogma glabrata. The sequence goes on along the minus strand of OY856188.1, from coordinate 251,559,623 downwards.
AATTGTATTCAAATAGCGCAGTTTCGAACGAAATAATTTGCATACCAAGCAGTGTCCGAGTGTATTTTACTTTTCCAAGTTATGATGGGTTTGACTTTGTCGACCTACTCTCTCGTTATACTCGTGGGAATACATTGATATGAAAAAAATACAACAATAAGAAAAAAACATAAAAGGTTGAACTCACTGACTCATCGTCAACCGACGATGTGAACGTATTGGCAGTAGGAAACACCGTTGTTGCGAGGATCAGTGTAAGTTCGGTGTTGGCTGTAAATAGCACTATTGAAGAAGGGGCCAGTACAGATTTGGTGGTGAGCAACATGCCAAAAGACAGGACAAGAATTAAAAGCCATAGAGGAGCACCCCTACCTATGTACCAGCCCCAAGGGCTGGACAACACACTGATGCCGGGACTTAGTGGAGCTGCTACCAGCTGGTACTTGAGGTTCCTCTCGGAGAGGATGTCGAAGAAGAACTCAGAGTTTAGGTTTGGAGCGAAAAGGGAAGACGCCAAACCATGTTACGAATCAGTCAACTCTAAAATAATTACCAGCATCTGCTCTGAAGTAAATAATTTAGTTGCCATTTATGATTTAATTAGCAAACTTAATTAACTAAATACATTAATAGAACTAAGAGAGCTCAATTCCAAAAGGCTGAGTTATAATAATGAATTGACTTATAATAATGTAATGACTGACTTCTAATATACAGATTATTTTTATAACTAAAATAATTTCTTTTGTCTTATTCGACTTATGCGCCATCCATCAGAATTTAGTGTAATTAAAACTAAAGAATGTTGTTATGTATCAAATGTTGAGAATGATGAGCCGCTGATGAATGATTTATTAGTGGACTGTATTTTTCTTGTGGTCATCATTCTCAACATTTGGTATATTTTGCTGAATCAATTTTTGATAGTTCGCCTGTTTCATTTTGGTGCAACGATTTTCTCATTTAAGTAAACATTTTTTCAGCAATCACTCGCTTATGTTGGTGCAACGATTTTGACATTTACACAATTGTTTTCAATTCGTTTCAATTTCAATTCAATTCAATCCGTTTATTTTGATGCAACAGTTTTGTAGTTACAAAAAAATTCTCAACAATCACCTGTTTGATTTTGGTGCAACAATTTGTTTGTTTATATAATTTATTATTCAACAATTCATTAATTTATATAATTATCACGACAATCACCTGTTTTGGTGCATTATGATTTGTTGATTTTCTGTTATATGGAGTTATATGGATGGCGAGATCTTGAACAATTTTTTTGTTCTTTCCGTCTTTCTGAGTCTTTTACCTTAATTTCAACCTTTGTTTTACCACACTCAAAAATAATCCAGAATTTGTATATGGCCATGGGTAAAATTTATCGAATCCACATATTGAAGCAAGGTGGAACAAACTCAAGGCATGCGTACCTTCATGAGGTCAGGAGTGGATATGGTAACCCCAACCGATAACCAGCCATTGTATCAAGCCGTCAGCGCAGAAAATATTAAGCGGACCAGATTTTACGATGTCGCAGGAGGACAACTCCATCTCAGGGCAAGCACCAGCAATAGTAATGTTATTCTAGGTGGCTATTCTAGCTGAGGGCTCCAGCAGCCAAATTCTGTAATTGTGAAGCGGTGAAGTGATAAGTTTTTTAATGAAAAGAAACGAAGAAATTTTTATCACTTCACCGCTTCACAATTATAGAATTTGGCTACAGATGATGCCAACCGCAGCGGAGGTTGGATTAGTCGAAGTAGAAGTACTGAGCCAACTGACGATAGGATGTGATAATCACAGGATTGGGTTTACGGGTATCCACTTCAAACCTGGATCGACGTGCATCGACGAGTAGATGGTAAGCTGGCTCGTATCTGTTCTACCCAAACTGGAAGTCCGTAGACATTCAATTGTGACGAAAATGAAAGATAATATCCTAATCCCTCACAAGTTTACAGCCTTTCTCACGAGATTTTCGGTGCAGACTAGTGAGAAATCTCTCGCACTGCTGTATTAACTATACAATTCAATCAATGTTCTGGTCAAAATGCCCTTGAAGACTTAATACATTCGATTAATTTTATATGGATGCTATGATAAGTTTAAATAGAACGATATTAATTTAGAAATTTCGATGGTATATTAATTGGAAAACCGGTGTATTGTATTGGTTGGTATAGTTTGCTAAAATTTTTTGTTTAAACTAACTGGGAATCGAACCATGACTTTCTAAATTCGAGTCTAGTTGATAAACCACTAGGCTTTATTCAACAGACACTGCAATAACTTTATATTTTAAATTTATCCAATTAGTCGGAGCTAATTCGTCCTATCAAGTCGATCATTTCCAAGGTCCGAGCTATGGATCAGACCGCTGACCAGCTCAACGATCTCTAGTCCCAGCTATTGAAAGTTCGCACCTTCACACGATGCTACGTGTTGCACACAAAGCTTTCTGGGGGAATAAAAACCTTAACAAGCTAAGACTAAGGTACAAAAACTTCTGAACAGAGTCGTGAAAGCTCGTGATGAAGCTGATTGGGTTCTGTACAGTGAAGAAAGTAAACTTTTCAAAAGGCTTATTCGTAAATCAATGAAAAGATCTTACGAAAAGTACTGTGAGTCGATTGAAACATAACAATGGGTGCTACACTAATGAACGATTGAAAATGGATCCTTTAGCTAGACTATATAATCTAAGATTATCCAACGATACTCACACTGCTTATAAGGGGAGATCCATACAGCACTCATTCAACGCCATTTTCTTGGCGGCGTATTTCGAAGAAGTCCTTAGGAGGCAGCCGCAGAAAATAGAAAACAATTAAGCCGAATGGGCTGGAACATTGCGCAAAAGTTTTATCGCCCGAGGCTCTGTCTGGGGCTATCAGTTCTTTTGAGCCATACAAATACAATACAATCGGGCAGCACGATTACCAAATGGGCACGTATACGGGCATAATCCTTTCAGAGATGGTATGATATTGAAGAAACTATCTCCGAAAAGGTTTTCACTCTTGGAACTTTGCTTGACAAAGTATAACGGAGCGGAAAGGTACTGTTTCAATTAAACACTCCTAAGGTGAACACACTGAGTACTGGAAGACCAATGTCAATTTATTCACACGAAGGACAATACTACCATTCAGGTTAGTGCGCAGCGAGGCTGTCCCCCAAGAGGACATCCTATACCCATGCTGTGGAACATGTTGGTAGACTATGACCTAATTGAATTAAATGAAAAAGGGCTAAACACATACACAAACACACGTAATAACACATTAACACTCCAAGATAGAGTGAAGTATCTTAGTGTTTCTCTCGACAACGCGGCTCAACTCGGCTGTTCATGTTAAGACCAAATGCAAATTTGGGACACAAGTTCAGTGGCAGTGCAGAATAGGTTTTGGCAACAAATAGGGGTTGATGTCGAAAATGGTATAAGTGCTGGTTGGATAAATTAGTAGTTGTCAGACCCATTATCAGCTATGTGTCCCTTACATGGTTCTCTAAAACTTTTCTTGGGAATGCAATAAAAAACTGAAGGCGATCTACTTGGCGAATAACGTACAGTCTTCCTGGCTGAAGTATTTGCTGTAATGATGCATTACGCCATTAAGTGGGATTCAGCATTTGGTACTTCTGGTATAGAAGAACGGTTTAGACCTAATGAATCACCAATTCTTTCCATTTCGCGGTTTAGCTGATCTTGTATCGATGCGATTGTCGTAACAAGGCAGCAGCTCCTGCTGTATCGAGATTTTTTCGAGCTTCGCTGGCGAGCTGAGAAGGTGGATTTCCGATTGGTACTCTTGTCGACGAATGTTGATGGCCAATGCTGAGCTGCTGCGTGGCATCTCTGCAACAAGAGCTCAAGCCACGACTCTTTGAGGTGGTGGAGGTACGACTGAGAAATTGTTTGAGGCTGCCATTCGTGAAAATCTCTGCAGATCAGAGGGCACACAGGTGGTTCTGCACAGTGGACAGGTACGGTTTTGCAACAGCCCGTCCATAATACACATATCATGAAATAAATGGTTGTAGCGAATCAAGATTTTGGCATCTGCTGGCACCATCTCACACTGGCATAATACCGTACAGGTATTTGACATGTCAGAGATATGGAGCGGACTTGGTGCTGGCATTTTAGAAGACCCAAGTAACAGTTCGTGGACGTTAATTCGCAAACCTGGGAAGAATCGTCTTTGTTTGGATAGCAGAAAGGTCAATCTAGTCACAAAAAAGGATGCATACTCTCTTCCACAGATTGATGGAATTTTGAGTCGTCTGCCATAAAGTAATTTCATTTCCAGTTTGGACTTGAAAGACGCTTTTTGGCAGATACCATTAGAAAAACACTCCCGAGAGAAAACTGCTTTTACAATCCCTGGGGAGCCATTGTATCACTTCGTGAGGATGCCTTTCGGACTGTGCAATGCGCCGCATATAATGACAAAATTAATGAACCAAGTAATTCCTCCACATCTCAAGTCGTGCGTCTTCGTATACTTGGATGATCTTCTAATGGTAACAGATACCTTTGAAGCCCATCTGAAACTATTAGAAGATATCTCCCAGTGTCTTAGACGTGCGAAATTGACGATAAACGTGGAAAAAAGGAAGTTTCTCTTGCCGGACGTAAAATATTTAGGTTATGTTGTGGGCCGTGGTAAGCTAAAAATAGATCCCGATAAAGCTCAGGCTATTTCTGAATTTCCTACACCGCGTACACCCAAACAGATTCGTCGCTTCTTAGGTATGGCGGGTTATTATCGTAGATTCACATCCAATTTTTCTGCTATATCCTCTCCAATATCTGACCTGTTGAAGAAATCATCTCGTAAATTCGTGTGGACAGAAGATGCTGAAGTAGCATTTAAAAATCTTAAAAATGCATTAGTATCAGCACCCGTCCTTATAAACCCCGACTATACTAAACCTTTTACTCTCCAGTGCGACGCTAGCAATGACGGTATAGGTTGTGTATTGCTTCAGTGTGACATGGACGGTATAGAACATCCTATAGCGATACATGTCCAAAAAACTGAACTCTTCGCAACGTAACTATTCAACTAGCGAGAAAGAATGTCTAGCCGCCGTACTGGGAGTAAAGAAATTTAGAGCGTATGTTGAGGGTCAGGCTTTTAAGATCGTCACTGATCATGCTTCGTTAAAATGGCTTATGCAACAAAAAGACCTTTCTGGCCGATTGGCTCGTTGGAGATCGAAATTGCAGGGTTACGTGTTTGATATCGAGTACCATAAGGGAAAACTGAAAACTTGCCCCGACACTCTGTCAAGACGTGACTTTGTCGATGTTGTTTCTGAAGTATGTCCAGTGCCTGATATAGATCTTAATTCACCTTTCTTCAGCACTTCTAGATATTTGGAGTTGGTAAACTTAGTTACCGAAGCAGATGGTGCATTGCCTGATCTGAAAGTAATTTCAGGTCGGGAATATCAAAGACTGGCGTGTCTTGACCCCGAGATTCCTTTAGAGGGTGAGGTTTGGAAATTATGGTTAACCGAGGAATTCATTGACGAGTGCATTGCAAGGGCCCATAATCCTCCAACTTCATCTCATGGAGGTTTAGCTTAAACACTGTATAACATCCCTCAATTTTACTACTGGCCGAGGATGTATACCTAGGTCAAAAACTTCGTGATGAACTGCAAAACTTGTAAAGAGATCAAAGCTTCAAACGTTCCACTCCGTGCTCCTATGTTGCCTCCTTTGAAAACTGAACGAATTGGTCCGCGTTTGTACATTGATATTCTTGGCCCATACCCTCGTTCGAAGTCCGGGAATATCGCTATACTGGTGATACTTGATCATGTGACCAAATACCCATTTTTGTTTACTTTACGGAAATTAACTACTGAGCCAATTTGTCAATTGCTGTCTACCAATGTCTTTCATATATTTAGTTGTCCTGAAGTTATTGTATCTGATAATGGTGCACAATTCAAGTCTAAATTATTTAAAGATTTCTTGGCAAAGCACGGAGTGAAACACCTTGTTGGCACTATACTCACCACAAGCTAATGCTGCCGAAAGGGTAAACAGAAGCGTTCTTTCTGGAATTAAGGCCTATTTAAAGGAAGAGCATTCAAAATGGGATATGCATTTAAGCAAGATCGCTTGTGCACTGCGCTGTTCTCTCCATCAAACTCTTCAATGTTCGCCTTATTTCGCTATGTTTGGAATTCCGATGGTGACTCATGCGTCTTCATATGAGTTGCTGAAACGATTAAATAGCCTTCACGAACCGGGTGAAACGCTTCTGCGTCCCTGATTACCGGCTGAATTATTCGTAAAGAGTGTTGAGCGTTATAATCTAAGAGCTCGGGTGTCTTTGTTTAAACCTGGTGATAATGTATTCCGACGAAATTTCATATTGAGTGATGCAGGTAAGAAATTATCTGCAAAGCTTGCACAAAAGTTTGTCGAAGCCAAAGTCTTAAGGTTTATGGGTGGCACCGCCTACGAGCTGGAGGACCTGACTTCCAAACGAAGAGGTGTCTATCATTCTTAGGACATTAGAACGTAATGTCTGAATATTATTGTTAGGGTTTTTCATTTTTCTTTATTGTTGCTCTTGATCATCTATCCGGTGTTACTATTTGCCGTAGAGTATGAGGATGTTTTCAGTCTGGATCTCAGGTCGTAGGTTCAAGTATTGCTTCGCTGTCACGTGTCCTGCTCTGGCAGATTCGTTTCTTATAACCATGTTGTGTTGCGGTGTGAATTCGAGCCTTGCTAATTCACCACGGATCTACTAAGTATTTATAATTGAATTATTAAATCGTTAATGCCCGGCCAACTGTACAAGGGAAGTTTTCGATTTCTTTTCTGTCTCCTTAGGCATCATCTTTGAATCTCCCGGGACTTTGTTGTCACGATAGCTTGCCCTGTAATGATGCGTTAATTGAAAGCCGTCACCATCTTCTTAGTGGGTTCAGCATCATTAAGAATTTACAAGTTAATGCTTAACGTTTTTATTGTCATCAAGAAAAAAAGGCCTCTTCATTTGATTATAAATACTAGTGTTGGAGTATAGAGGTCCTCTTTTATTCATTCATTTTCCGATTGGAATGCACTTGTTGACTTGTCATGTTGGTAGCCATATACTATGTATAAATATCTATTAATAGCTATCCAACCTATGCTGTAAACGGAAAAGTCTCCATATGGCGTTGTATCAATTCTTGTTTTTAGTCAAAAAAATTTTGTGTAGTCATTAGTTTTTTTTAAAGTTGAAATTGTGATAAATTTTTGGTTAAATAGTTAACGATCGTAAATTTGCTAGTGATAGAAAAACATAGCTTAATTATAAAAAAAAGATACTGTGGTACAAAAAAAAGAGCACGTTAGTTTTAAGGTTAGGAATTTTGTTTGTTTAAATTTTACTTAGCTGCCATAATGAAATACCAATTAAATGTAAATGGCATAATGGAAACTTATGTAATTTTCTTTGTCTTGGTATAGTTAAACCTATTGTGCATGCAAGAAAATAGTAGATTTAAATGAACCAAAAAGAATGAAATCTGGGTGGTTATTTTGTAGGGTTATCTCACTAGGTGAGATAAAAAGTGAGATAAAATATTTGTCTTTGATCGATTATATTAGATAAAAGAAATCATTTAAACATAATTTTTTTATCTCACTATTTATCTCACCTAGTGAGATAACGCTACAAAATAACTACCCTGTTAAATAAATATAGTCAGACAAGTTGATAATTTATAACGGGTACACCAGGCGGTGTACGTTACTTTAGTTTTTTATGTTTATTATTAAAAAACTTTATATAAACTTTTAATAGATTTTTATAAATTTTCTTTTATTCACGGTGCACAAATTATTATTTAATTTTAGTATCAACAATTCAACACTATGATTTTATTTTTTAATATATACCAAAATAATTAATTTAATACTTCACAATTATTATTGATTGATTGTTCAACGTTTTACTGTCGGATTGAGAGTGACTATATTTAATTTTATAATTTAATTTATCTACCAATTATAACGGTTACTATGTGTGTCGTATATTTTGTTGTGTTTGTTTTTGTGTTACCTGAATTTAGGAAATTATTTATTGTTGCAGTGGAAATTATTTGATACACTGCAAATTAAAGTGAAAAATTTTTTTATTCGCGAAAGACAAAGGTGTTCCTCGTGGAAGGATAAAAAAAAAATTGGTTATAGCGTGAGTACACTATAAGCGTGGGGAGGATACAGCCGTCACAAGCCGGATGCAAAGGTTAAGATCCAGGGGTGTGGTAATATACCAGAATATTAAAGGGTAACCGTAGTCATATATTCGGTTTCGATAATAAAACAGCTTATCACAGAACGGAGTACAATTGAATATTAGAAAATTATTTTAATAACCACCATCTGTCAAGAAATATATGAGGGACTAGGCGAGACCACGTGCGAAGGAGGGGAGATTGGTGAGTTCCAGACCAATACTGGGGTGAGTTTCTTTTGTCTATTTTATCAATATTTATGAATGTGGATGGGAATATGAATATAAACAGATAAAAAAATTTTATTTGTGTTGTTTTACCTATGCACCTCGGGCATTACTAACAAATTATGAAAATCGGATCTCCAATATAATTGTGGGTAATGTACGGAACCTTGAAATTATTTTAGGATAAGTTTTATATTTACATTAAATACTAATTTTACAACCTGATCGACTTTGAATCTAAAGTTAAAATTAACTCCGCGAAATGGTTAAGGTCTGGATTTTCTTCAAGGAACTATATTTTTGGTGTTAAACTAGGCAACGTCTACTCGCGTTTCCGTCAATTCTTTGACCGTAATAATACTTCATTACAAACTGGTTTAACCAGCCTACGCTAGAAAAAAATGAATCTTTACCTCGGAACCCCTTAAACTATTTATAATTTAATCCTGGAAAACAAAAAAAGGAAAGAAAATAATAACAAATTATCTTGACTTTAGCGTAAATCATTGTATAAACCAAATATTAAATAGCTTATTATTGCAAAGAAAATAAACAAATATATATGTGGGTGCCTATATATATGGAGACATGTATGATGGTGTGTGTATGTGTGTGGGTGTAGGGTTTATGGGTAGATGTGGGTACCTATGTGTGAGTATATTTGTGGCATGCCCGTCTGATGGATTGAAGAAGGTTCTTTTGGTAATACAATAATGGTTAAGGTTACCTGCAGTATTGAACTTTATTAATTTTTTTGGGTGGTCCAACCAGTTATGAAACGACATGAGGTTGCAAGTTTGTGGATGCAAAGGTGAGAGTAAATATGGTATATAAGCGAATAAGCGAAATAGTTGATACATAGGGTGGTTGCGTATGTGTGAGTGTTTGAGGTGCGAGAGCGTGATCATGTGTGGCAAAATATGGTGGTGGGCGTGGTGATCGCAGCTTGTTCACGTATGAGGGTCGCCAGGGTCTTCTTAGCGCACTTGTTTTCTTTCTTTGATCCGCTTAAATTATGTAACACGCGTACGCGTATACTTGTTATTTGTGTGGGTGCTGCAGGTATTCTTTGTTCGATCCCCACAGACTGAAGCTAGTTTGGGGCATAAAAATCTCGCTAGGTGCGCGGCCTGCTAAGCAACTTCGTTGATTTTTCAATGAAGCCAGTTCTCCATTACATTGCCATAAATGCAACATCGATATTGATTGCCATACATATTTGCATCTATTTTCAAAGTGTTATCAAAATTCATTCACGAACGAATATTGTATGCTCCCAACAAACAAAAATGGTGTCACAATAAACAGGTGTTCGGGTAGCCCCACACCACTTATCCTAATATTGTTTAAAAACTAATCAGTTCTTTGTCATTTAAGTTTCCATCTTTTTTCAAAGTGTTATTAAAATTGATTAATGAATAAAGTCTGTATGCTCCCAACAAACTGTAAAAACAAAGTGTGAAAAGTCAGCAGTTGTGGGGTAGACCCCGCCACTTTCATACATGTGTCCCAAAAGAAGATAATCATTTTTCACTAATTGAAACTTTTTCCATAAGGTTCATCATAATCACTTTATTATTGTAGGCTGTAGTGTGCATAAAGACACTGAAAAAACTTCAAAAATTATAAAAAATTTTTTTTGCCGTAACTGAAAAACCGGAAGTTGAGATACAGAGCTGTTGTGAACCGTGCTAAATGCTTATGTACCAAGTTTCATCTAATTCGATTATCAGGTACAAATGTTATTGTGCTTTAAAAGTGCCCGGGGAGCCCTTACCACTTTGTTCATTATCGCTCAAAAACTAATCATCTTCATTCCATACATATTTGCATCTTTTTCAAAAGTGTCATCAAAATTCATTCACGAACGAATCTAGTATGCTCCCAACAAACAAAAAACATGGTGGAAAATACCACCTGCTGTATGGTAGACCCCCAATCCTTTATCCAATGTACTCCTAAAGCTGATAAAATCTTTTTCATGTTATTTGAAATCTTTTAACTACGTTTCATGACAATCAATCGGTAATTGTAGGCACATCACAGTAGGGATAAACACCTGAAAAAAAAACTTTTTAACCGGAAGTGACAAACCGGAAGTTGGTATGCAGAAATATTGGAAACAGTGCTAAAACCTTATATACCAAGTTTCCATAAGATCATAAGCCGTTATTATAAGTTATTGAAGATTTAAACTTAGAGGTGTTCGGAGACCCCCCGCCATTTTGTCCAAATTTGAAATGAATCCAGATCTTTCATTTTCAAGTGAACCTGGATCATTTGAGAAAGTTTCATCAAGATCCTATGCAGGAATGTCAACCAACCACCCACTCACCCACACACAGACTAAAATATTTAGATAGAGAATGGTCCAAAACAAATGAAAAAACAATATTTGAGGTATGCAAGATTTTTTTTTCTCGATAGATACTTCACACAATTTAGAATTGTAGAGAAGTAAAAATTATAACATTTAAATTTTTTTCATATTAAAAGTTATTATACAATTCGAAATTTTTAACATTGAAAAAATGACGTGCTCTCCAATAATTTATCAGACCATCAATTTATTTGCTTCGATCTTAAAAATTTATAAGCAATAAATCCATTACCTTCAACTTTATAAAATTAATCCTAAACGCTTTCATCCATCACTCACATCTGAAATGAAATCGAAAAAAAAAAACAATTTAGCATTAATTTACTATCTCAGAACGAAGATTATTTTATTCTTAAATTAATAGATCGCTCTAGAAAAACCAATTTTTATGTTTGTTTTAAATTGAAAACTAATTTCAACTATGAAAAACTAATTTAATTTTTAATTTTCTTTAATATAATTTATCGTAAAGTGCAATTCACAGACTTATAATAAAAAAAAATTATTCGTTTTGTTTTACAATTTTCATTTTTAATTAGTATTTTTTATTTTACTTCTATTTTAAAATTTTATTTTATCTGCAAATTTTTTTTAATGTTTGAGTTAAATTTTCCTTTAATTTGTTCACGTAATTGTAAAGAAAATGAAAATGATAAAATTAAAGAAATAAAATATCTTATGATTGTTGGTATTCTTCTTTTTGTTTCGCATAAACGGAAGTTTTTGAATTGCATAGTACGATAACAAATAGAGGCATTCGGTGGTTTCAGTTATTTATAGTTTGGCGTAATTAATTAATTAATTAATTTTCTTATCTAATTTGATAAATCCGAAAAACTTCTTCGATTTTACATTTAAATTAATTATATAGGCTTCATAAAAATTAATTCCTTCAACCGCCAGGTGACCACAATATGCTATCATGACACAAAAAAGATTTGTTATCAGATACTGGTACTGATACAAACGAGTAGCAAATAAGATCATAACAGAAAAGAAGAAGAAAAAGCTAACAAAAAATTATAAGAATAAAAAACATGAAATCTAACACAAATTGAACCCCAGAGAAAAATTGTAAAGTAAAAATGTTTACAGTGAATACATTGAATGCTAATTAGAGCAAACCCATTTTCTTTATTATCAATGTTATGTATCAGAAAAAGTTAAAACAATGGAACCACATTCTCCTTTCATTGTAATAAAAGAAAATAGAGAAAACAAAAAAGTATCCAAAGCACAAAAAAATTACAGTAATATGAGCATATGGTAAATTCTTATGTTTAAGAAAGAAAAGTTGTTTTCCTTATTCTTATTGTGGGTACTGTTTGTTTTTTATTTTCAGAAGAAATACGAGATATAAAAATTAAGCATCCCACGTAATACAATAAGAGAAAAAAAAGGTGAATCGGAACAATAACAATCAAAAATGATGAAAAATAAAACAGATATGGTCGGACGGATCGTTGAAATAAAAATGTAGGTTAAAAACATTAAATTGAATAGATTCCATTTCAACGTTTCAGCATTTAAGTTTTGGGTAAGATTTTCCTATTTAAAATTTATCGATTCATTACAATTTTGATTGTCATGGAAATGTAAAAATCAAAAATTTAATAAACACTACATAATTCCTCCACAATTCGTTTTATACAAATTCAAATAAAGAGAATAAGTAGAACGACAAAAACTTTGGTGAAACATTCCTCAAAGGTACGATGGAATTTGAAAAAAACTTTTTCTTGTCATATGAAAAATTAAGGAAAACTTTTGCACAAAAAACAAATACCATTAATTTACAAGTAATTTTAATTTATTGTGAAATTTTTATCAAAACATGCCGTCGCCATCATCGTTTGAAAGTGGTATAACAGATCATTGTCAAATTAGATAATTGATCTTACAGTTGTATTACATCGATAACCTCTTGAACATTTTTGAATAATTTGCAACAATTTTTGTAGTAACAATAAATTTTCAACAAGCACTGGTTTATTTTGGTGCAACGAGTTTTACATTTTATTATACAATTTTTTTAACAATCACCTGTTTATTTTGGTGCAATAATGTTGGCATTGACACAATTTTTATTTTGCAACAACTTTTGTTGTACAATAAATTCTCAACAATCACCTGTTTAATTTTGGTGCAAGGAATTGTTTTTTTTATATAATTCATTTGATAATCACATGTTATGGTGCAACAATTCACTCAGTTGTATAATTATCTCGTCAGTCACCTGTTTTGGTGCATCATGAATTGTTGATTTTCTGTAAACTATATGGAGGGCGGAATCCTAAACAAATCATAAGGGCAAAGTATATCGAATCCACATACTTAAGGTAAGCGTAACAAACTCCAGGCACGCATCCCCTTTTGACGTAAACATTCGTAACGTTAGAACATAAGAAATTGAACATAAATTTTTTTATAAATATAACTATCTGGGAAAATTAACCGATAACTCAACAGCTCAGCTTAAGCAGTTTTACGGGGAAATTCATCATAAATGTTCAAGGCAAAACGTCAATCATAGAAAATGTAAAGAAAGATCACTATCCAAATTCAATATATAGTAAGCTAAAACATAACATATTATCGATTGTCAAAGATCCATTGCAACACATGCTCCAGTTGAGTATTTATTAAGCATCATTCTTTAAATTTGTCAACCTTTGCCCATGTGATGAAATTTTAACCCTTAATGAAACAATCTTTCCAAAACGGTATTCAATACCTTACACGCAAATCGTGAAATACTATTGCGAGACGTTATTAATAGTAATATCTCAAACTTAGCGCAAAGGGTCAGTCAGCCTTCAGTTGATTGACTATAGGATGTGACAGTTTTTTTCCTCTCAGTCGTTTCAAAGGGATGTGGGTCTGTCTGAGCCAAATCCTGGCGATCGACAACAATAACTGTTACTGAATTGTGGAAGCTGTTTGTACCGATCCGCTACACCGATCCGCTACCTCCGCCAGTTAAAGCTACCGATTACTGTGAGGGCGGCACACCCAAACCACCAGCACTTGCACTTTTTTTGTGTAATAAATTACAAGTTAGCGCAAGTGGTCAGTCGGCGTTCAGTTAGCTGGCCAAAGGATGGGACAATTCCTCGCCTCGCAGTCAATTTTAAAGTAATGGGATTTACCTGAAATAAACCCAAGTGATCGACAGTAATGATTGAGACTGGATAGTGGGAACTGGTCATGCTGATCTGATCTCTTCCTGTTTTATATTGTTTCATTGTATTGAAACGTGAAAAAAGTACTCCAAATATAAATGATCGTTTCTAATTTAAAACGTTTCGATGTATTTATGATGGCAAAAACCAGCTGGTATAATAATATTAACAACAAATGATATGGTATATAAATGCTTTATTAAAGGCTGTTCCTTATTATTTTTAATTAGTTGAAAACAAATATATGTATATGAATTTGGTGAATCAACCTGTGGTTTTATGTTATTATTTCGATGTAATTGTATTGATGATATCGACAACTACACCACGAGAGAATGTTTGTGTAATCAACTTTTTTTTCTTTCGTTTAGGTTAATCAAATATACATATGTATATAAAGAATTTTTTCTTAATATTTTTTTGAGTCGTAATTTATATTTTGATTCGAAGTCGTGATTTTGAAATTGAAAAATTTTATTAAATTTTGGTAATCGTGATTTTATATTTTGGATTAATAATGAATTATGAATAATGAAAAATGAATTTATTCTTTGGGGTATATATTCTTTTTATATAAAAAGTAAATTCATTTTGTTTTCGGGATGTATAATTGTAATATAAAAATTAAATTCAGTTTCATACAAACTTTTTTTTACTAGTGAAACTTAAAATGTATTAACAAAAAAAAAGAGAAATTTGTATAATCTGGGATATTTTTTGTAAATTCTAAGGGAACAAAAAAATTTATAAATAAAACCGAAAAAGAAGAAAAACGTTAAAAGAAAATAAAAAGAAAAAAGCAAAATTTAAAACAATTTGTTATTGTGTCGAATTTTTATCCTGTGGTGAGTGATTTGAATAGCTAAGTATTGGCGTGATTGCAATTGATAGTTCCTCGTACCACATGAACCGAGATTATTTCTTTAACATCAATTTTTTTTTGTCGAGTGATATATTCATAAACTAAGAAAAAAATATATATAGCGTTGTTCGCCATTCAAAATCATAAAAAAAAAAAGGTCGGCTAATAATTTGGCTGTAACAAAAAGGTACAGTTAGCAGAAAAATTATAATAAAACGTCTACAACGACGCGGGTGGAAGTACTTACAACTGCTGCTTATATTTTGTTGGTGAATTTAACTGAGATTAAACGGGAGCAATTTTCAGCCGCATACAACATCAATCAACATATAAGTTAAGTTTTTTCTTTATTATTATTTATTATTACTTGTTAGTTTTTTTTGAAACGTTTGCATGACCAGCATGGTCCTCTAGATTTTTTCTTATTAGAGATTTTTTTCCGGGCATAGTCCATATTGGGTTCCTTAGGTTCTTTTTTTTGAATTATTGATAATAAATTTTTTTTATTCCTGGCATAACAGTATCCTGACTTTGCAGCCGTAATACAAATACCGGCAATCAAACCACATCAACAACGTCTTCAAGAATGCCTAGCAGCAAGGAAACGATTAAGAATAGAAACTATAAAACGAAAGAGTACGACAATGACTAGCAGCATTCTGCTAGTCATCGTTGTACTCGTTCTCTCAACAGATTGAGCCAGAAGGCTCCGTCGATCTCTTCTTCTTTAAAAACCTTCTTTTTATCGTATTTAGTTCAGAGTACAAAACGATTAGGTCTTCTCAACAGCGGCGCTTCGATTGGTGCTATTGGTAAAACTCTTGCTAGGGAAATCATGAAAACACCCGACTTTAAATGACCACTGATTTATCGATGCCGGTGACGCGCGGCCAATAAAACAGTGACATTAGCACATATAGCCGGTTGTTGAGAAGTTAATGAGTGAGGAGTTGGACCGTATGTAATTTTTGGGGATAATCGAAACTTTCACAATTTCCTGGAATAGACCGGTGGTTCTTGTTAGGAAACTTGGGAAGGCTTTGTCTAGATTCGCGTAAAGTGAATACTGTCACGAAACCTTTAGCACATCCATTACCACAGATAAAAGGAATTTTAAGTCGTTTACTAAAATCACAGTTTATCTCAGGTCTCGTTTTGAAGGATGCATTCTGGCAAATCCCAAGGAATTATCTTCACGAGAGAAAAACACGTTCATTGTCCCATCCCATTCTTGGACGATGCTTACGATTGTGATGGCCGTAGTCGTAGATTGTTATTAAGGATTTCAGAATTGCTGAAAACTAAATCATAAATTAAGTTATAAGTAAACATTTGAAAAGTTTTGAAAAGAGGAAATGTTAGATATAAAGCTGTGAAATTAAAGGCTACAAAAAAAATTGACTTTGGTCTACACTGAAAAGAAATATTTATTATTATTGGTTGTTGTGCGGTTCAATGTTCGATAGACTGCTGTCCAGCAGTCCATCGATCATTGAACCACACGATGGACTGCTGGACAGCAGTCTATGGATCCAAGTAGTTTATTGAGCCAACTAAAATAGTTAAAAAATCATGACTTTAAATAAACGACCCATATGGGACAGTGGTATCGCCAAATAATTAACAAAAAGGCCGAATCTATCTCAAGACATATGCGAAGGATTAATCTGCAGACGACCAATTTTAAAATAAGAGACTGGCGAAGGAGACTGGATGTCCATCTGAGGCACAGAATCGGTGAAGGATGGTAATATTCGGTACGTTTCGCATCCGACTATATCATCAGTTTCGAAAGAAGTTAACAGGAAACTGATGGAATATGAGAAAGGGAATATGGGATAGGGGAAGTTACTCCTTCCCAATGAAATCCGATAAAAGCAGTTGGTACCATAAGCATTGCCCGGTGAACCTCCATCACGCCATAGCAGCGTCAAGTATGTTGGATAGAACATTCTACAAACAACAACTGGAGTAGATGTTTATATAAGCATCCTTGGGGTCAGAGTAGCGCAAACAACAAGGTACATTGATGTACTCACCCAGAGCATTCATTATAATAAGGAAAAACATTACCGCTTTTCTCTTTCAGATTTCTTTGGTGGGGTCCTGTCGGTCATAAACATCGTCATCAAAATCGGAATCATTCACTAAAAGGTAGTGAATGGCATCGATTTACTTCACTGGAGACAGGATTCAGATACCGCCTATGGGAGTACAAGTAGTATTAGACATGTATAATACGAAGAAGTTACCTCTCTGCATTGCGTGTGATGCTAACACACAAAGTAAACTATGTGTTATAAACAGGTTTCTGTTTTATAAAAAGTGTTGTGTAACAGGAATTACAAAATGTGCCACAACAACACATAGATTTCCCTTAAGACCTAGGTCCCACAACAACATGCGTCTTGAGGTGTTGGTGGACGATTTTTTTTAAATCTGTGGATTGAAGGCACTCGATACTATTGATTCGGGCAAACCATTCCATTTGTACGATGTACGCACAAAGAAATCTCTTTGCATTTTGTTACTATAACAGTGAGTAATCTCGACAGTTTGACTGTTTGCTTAAACTGATTAACGAGTAAGACGGGGAAAAGAATATTGTTGCATTATGGATCTGATTTCATCCGAGAAATGCTGGTGACGACATATATAAAAACAACATGATCAGCAACAGTGCGACGATGATGTAGGAAATCAAGATTTAATAATAAATTTCGATCACCAACAATTGGTATAGCACGCTTTTCAACAGAGTCCAAAAGAGCTAGGATGGTAACAGATGCAGCACCCCAAATTTGACAACTTGCGCCATACAGGGACGAATAAAGGACTTATAAATGTGGAGTAATTGATACGGAGTAAAATATTTTTTCCATCTATTGAGGAGGCCGAGTTTTCTTGAAGCACTCAATAGCACTGCTATGGCCATTTATGATCGTTCCAGAGTAAGTCATTGAAAATTGTGACTCCCAATAAACGAATGCTTTCACATGCTTCTATTTGGTCGACATACATATTAATTGAAATATCGTTGGGAAAATTAGGTTTTGATTTGGAAACCATCAATAGTTGTGTTTTGGTGGAATTAAAATTGACCAAAATTTTGCCACCCCAATCGGCGACTTTAATTATAAAAAAAATCAACAAATGGCTTCTGGCCCAGAGACATTTCTAATTCAATTTAATTAAATTGATCATTTTAAAACTAAACACTCAAAAAATATGTATACAAAATAAAAGAAAATAATAATAATAATAATAGCAAAAAAAGAAAAATAACTTAACTTAAATGTTGCATGTGGTACTCAAATCCTTTTGTCCAGTAAAAAACATCAGCTAACCTGTTTAGTATCAACAGGATTGATGACAATATATCCAAAAAATTCTTCAACAAACGATCCGTATAACCCTTCAAAAACCCTCAATAAACAATAAATTCCTTATTTATTCTCTGATCACTTGTACATTCCAATAACCGTTCGGTTGCTGCTAAATTACAACCATCAACTTGATACACATAATCAAAATCTAAAAAACGTTCATATTTGTTTCACTTCGATTCGATTAAATAATTAAATCATTCTTCAACAACGTCCAATTTTTTTATTATTACAATTCCTTAATTTACCGTAAAATGGTTCGGCTTTCAACAAAAAATTTATTGTTTGAAATTTGTATTTTCTGAACAAAAAAATGCTATCACAAATTTATCTTCAATTTTTTTATTTTTTATTTTCAAATCAAATAACACTTTTATTTATATCTAATGATATTTTGTAAAAAATGATCAAAAATGCAATAACAAAAAAGAATTTAAAACAAAAATCATCATCATTTATAAGTAATGAGCTTTTGTATCTAAAAAATATAATATGAAAAACATAGATATCCGTTCCGATACAAAATTAGAACTTGATGCGATGTTAAATTGAACTAAATTAAAATTGAAGTCGTTTTTATACAACGACTTTGTATTTTGAAAAGACTTTCTATTCATCTCTGCCATTTTGTCTCATTTTTGTAGATCTGCCGTATAAAAAACATCAATTAAAACAAAGAAAAATCATTAAAACAAATCGTCCAACACCAACAAATCATAACAATTACGTCCCTCAAAAAATCACGAAGCAAAATACCCTATCAATAATGTTGCCAACATCTGCGCAGGATCAATATATTTTATTTCAACGTCTGTTTAACAAACACAAAAAAAGCTCTATTAAGATAGCAGTCTAAAAATGTAGGCTACAACCAGGATCTAGTCAGGCATTTGTAGCCAATTTGTTACGCCATTAAAAAATTTGTAGCCCCAGCCAATTTTGAGAAATTCAAAAACCGTTATCTTAAATTTAAGCTAGCGGTTTTCAAAATATCTCACGATCTATTGATCCAATTTTAATTCTGAATACATCAAAGTTTGTAACCGATTTGCAACTGATTTGTTACATCATCAAAAAAAAAATTAGCCCCTCCAGTTTTGGAAAATTCCAAAAACCGGTATCTTAAACCTAAGCTAGCGGTTTTCAAAATATCTCACGTTTTATTCATCTAACTTTATTTCTGAATACACCAACATATGTAGCCGACTTGGAACCAATTTGTTACGTCAACAAGAAATTTGTAGTCCCCTACAATTTTAAGAAATTCAAGAAACCGTTATCTTAAATTTAAGCTAGCGTTTCTCAAAATATCTCACGTTCTATTCTTCCAATTTTAATTCTGAATACATCAAAATTTGTAGCCAATCTGGAACCAATTTGTTACGTCATTCAACCAAATTATTCCGAGGATCGGAGGTTAGTAATTGCTGCTCCAAAATATTTACGAACATAGAAAAGTAGAAAAAGAAAACTAATATGAGGAATCAAAATAAACCAAATACCGAGCCTAGGTGTTTTTGGTTTATAAACTGTTGAAAAAAATATATCTTTCGCGCTCAATAGACGATAGTAGAAAAATAAATAAAAAATTAGGAGGATTATTATCTATTAATGTGGTTCAAAATTGTAGGGGGCTACAAATTTTTTGATTACGTAACAAATTGGTTCCAGATCGGCTACAAATTTTGATGCATTCAGAAATAAAATTAGATGAGTAGAACGTGAGATATTTTGAAAACCGCTAGCTTAGATATTAGATAACGGTTTTTTGAATTTTTCAAAACTGGAGGGGCTACAAATTTTTTGATGACGTAACAAATTAGTTCCACATTGGCCACAAATTTTGATGTATTCAGAATTAAAATTGGATCAATTGATCGTGAGATATTTTGAAAACCGCTAGCTTAAATTTAAGAAAGCAGGTTCTTGAATTTCTCTAAATTGGCAGGGGCTATAAATTGTTTAATGACGTAACAAATTGGCTACAAATTGGCTACAAATGCCTTACTAGGTCCTGGTTGTAGCCTACATTTTTATTACGCTATCTTAATAGAGCTAAAAAAATGTATTTGTTTCACACAGAAAAACAATAATAATAAAAAAATTAATCAATTAATCATCGTAATATAAGATCCGTTAAATGCTTTAAAATAAGCATTACAGTGGACCGTCATAAATAGACAGATGTTATTTTATGAACCGATTTTAAGTTGCTTGATATTACGGAATGATTATTGATGATTTATGTATTGATTAATGTATTGATGTATGATTAATGTATTGCTGTTTACTTTTAAATTTTAAAAGAAAATGTCTATTGAACAAATTTTTGTTGGTCGTTACATATGAGGTAGTACAGACACTACAAAAAGAGATGATATTTTACTAGAATATTCAGTAAAAGAGAACTTATCACATTTAACGTTACGAGCACACCTAATCTGTCACTAGATCAAGGCAGAAGTGTTGGATTCAAATAAAGCGATCGTCGGTTTAGGACAGTTTAGAAAAACTGACAAGTTCTCCTTGTCCGATCATATGAGTATTATGTTCAAACTAGTCGGTACAAATGAAACAGTTTCCTCTGTTCGCCACCTATAGGAACAAAAGATCATTATCAACAGAGATGGGTTTGGGGAGATACTTTCGGCGGGAAAATGCTTTTCTCGAGCCAAGGCAACCTTTTCTCGACAGGAATTATGTCCATCCACGTAAGACTAAAAGATGAAATTATAATGATCTAAGGTTAGTACTAGGTCATTCAATAAGTCCGTAGGATGACACATAGATGGCGTCACTAGAATTTTTTCCATATGATTTTTATTTAGTACTAACCTTCAAACGATACGTGTATAAATTTGACAGCAATCTGACTATTTATTCGTGAGTTATAGCATTTTGTGTGAAGCAACTTTTGTTTTTGAAAAAAAAAAATGGAAAAAAGTGAATTTCGAATTTTAATAAAGCATTGCTTTTTGATGAAAAAAAATACAGTGGAAACCAAACAATGGCTTGATAAACATTATCCAAACTCTGCTCCATCGAGACGAATGGTAGAGAAGTGGATGGCTGAATTTAAATATGGTCGTACCAGCACAAAAGATGCAGAGCGCAGTGGACGCCCAAATGAGGCTGTTATTCCAGAAAACAAAAAAAATCCACAAATTGGTTATGAACGATCGCAAATTGAAGGTGCACGAAATAGCTGACATTGTAAAGGTAGCAGATGGTAGTGTTTTTACCATTTTACATGAACATTTGGGTATGCGAAAGCTCTGTGCAAATTGGGTGCCGCGTGAGCTCACAGTCGACCAAAAACAACAACGAATCGATGCTTCGGAGGAGTCTTTGGCACTGTTAAACCGCAATAAAATGGAATTCTATCGTAGATACAATGGATGAAACATGGCTTCACAATTACACACCAGAATCCAAAAGACAGTCAGCTGAGTGGACAGCAGTCGACGAACCGAATCCAAAGCGAGCAAAGACGCAACAGTCAGCCGGTAAGGTGATGGCGTCTGTATTTTGGGATACGAACGGAGTAATATTCATCGACTATCTCCAAAAAGGAACCACCATCAACAGCGAGTATTACTGTGAACTTTTGGATCGATTGAAGGCTGAAATCGCAAAGAAACGGCCACATTTGCAAAAGAAAAAAGTGTTGTTTCACTAAGATAATGCACCGTGTCACAGATCGATGAAAACGATGGCAAAATTGAATGAATTGGGCTTTGAATTGCTTACCCACCCACCATATTCTCCAGATTTAGCCCCCAGCGACTTTTTCCTGTTTTCAGATCTCAAGAGAATGCTTGCTGGAAAGAAATTTAAGTCCAATGATGAAGTAATCGCTGAAACTGAGGCCTATTTTGACGAGAAAGAGAAATCGTACTATAAAAGTGGTATAGAAAAGTTGGAAAATCGCTATACTCGTTGTATCGCCCTCGAAGGCAACTATGTTGAATAAAAAAATCGAGTTTTGTCAAAATGTTGTTTTTTTCTTACTTATCCTACGGACTTATTGAACGACCTGTTAATGTGGTTAACACTCAATATAACATTTTCTAAAAGAACACACATCTATTCGAAACATTCTTAAAAAAGTTTAAGCGTTAAGCTTTTTTAATATCGACAAATTCACCTGGATCTATAAATTTCTTTTACACTGATTGCACTTTTAACATAATATAACAATACCCATACATCACAAATAATCTATGTAATCCACCTTTCCCATTTAAAATGAAAACATAAAATCATAAATCATAACACCCTCATATTAATATCTGTATATTCACACAGGTGTTAGTATCTTAGTCTAAGAAAAACAATAGAAATTTATCTGGATGTTCAACCAAATGCTACCGAAACAAAACAATACATTCTTCTCTCTTATATATGAATTTTTTCTTAAATAATTTTTCCTTGACTTTTCTTTAGATGCTGAGAAAAAATAAATAAAAAAAATTTATGCATGTGATCTTTTTATATTAAAATAAAAAGAATATCCATAATATTTCTGGAATATAAATAACAAATATTAGCATTTTCAGTTTTTCCTTCTATTACGACTATAAAGTTCAAAAAATTCAATATAATAAAAAACAGGAGAAGAAAAACATTTTTCCAGGAATAAGAAAAACAGAATTTTAATTTTGGAATCTCTCTGATTTTCTATTTCATTGGTTTTAATTTAAGATAAGAAAACAGAATAAAAATGGGATGTTTTCGTTTGATGTATGTACATACGAGCTTTCACTTTTATTATATTATTTTTTTGTTACTTTTGGGTTTATGGCTTTTGTCATTGTTAATATTCTTGAAGAAACGAAAAATTCAACGATTAAACTTTATACTTTTAATTTAAATTTTACTGTTTGTGGCTTTTATGTGGTTTTTCACATATTTGAATTATAGGTAGGATATTGGAAGTTGAGGATGTGTAAGTAATTGATTTTCTTTTATTAGTAAAAACTGTGGAAAGAAATAATTTAAGATATTGGGTTTTGTAGCTAAGTTCGTTTGCGGTGTTGTACATGGCATAGAACATAAACATTTTTCCGTTCATTCAGTTTACAAATAAGCGGGAACAAAAAACATTGGAAAGTTTGTGTTTTGATTAAGGGCCCGCTCTAAAGGGGCTTTGTAAAATAAATAAACTTCATTAATCGTCTGTTTTTAGGGTTCCGTCCTATTGGTGAGGCTTCGGTGTCTGTCCGAATTTCTACATAATCGATTTACTCACAAACTATAAGTGCTATCAACTGGAAATTTCTACAGTTATTAAATGTGTTTTTCCACACCTGATGATATCAAAAAAATTTCAAATATTTGTTTTTATCTATATCCCGGGTAGGAGCTGCCACTGTTAAACAACGGACCAAGTTCTTTTACATTCACGGAACCCTTAGCGAGCGAATTTTATTCGCACTTGTCCGACTTTTTTTTAGTTTTAAAACCATCAAGTATTCAAACTAAATACGAGAAATGTTTACTGATGTGAACCATTTCCAAATAATTTTATTTGCAATAAACCAACCAAATTTAAAAAAATTGATGAAAGATAAATTTACAACTTGTAAAAAGCAATTTCAGTTTTTCATACATGAAGCACCAAAAAAAACAAAAAAAATTTATACCTAAAATAACCAATTTTCAATTGCAAGTTGTTTCGATTTTGGTGAAAAGTTGTTCATTTTGTTCTGAAAAAATTTTTTTTGTTGGTTTTTCGTTAAGCGGATTCAGCTGCTTTTTTTGAAAAAATCAAAACTATTTGACTCTAATTGAATGATTAGGCACCAAAATATCTGAAAATGGAGTTTTCATTCACATGAATTATTTGAGAAGTTTGTTAACAAATTAGACAATTGTGCCGTACACTGCACAGACCGACTAACTCCACTTTTTGGAAAATTTTAAATTTAAATGTCAAAGTACTTGCTATAGTCATAACTTTCTATGTTAAAAACAACTTTCCTGAATAATTAAGATAAACACCATTAAAAGTCAAAATTTGTCTGACCATTAAAAAATGACTATTAAAAACCTGACATTAAAAACTAATAATATCTACTATACTAATTAAATTACTACTATAATAGCTAATTGATATAGTTAGTAACCAAAATTAAATAAATTATGTTTATAATAACAAACATTCCTGAATGTTATAAAGATTAACACTACTAAATATCGAAATTTATTTGACCTTTGAAAAAACTCAATTTTCTCAACATTTTGTTTTATGGAGTTAATCGTGTTGTGCAGTGAACGGCTCAATTATTAGAAAAGTTTGACAGATATTAGCAGTCATTTTATAGAACTAATAGTTCATAAAACAGACATATTAATTATAGCATGTTCGTCGACGAATTTGTAGGAGCGACTCTGTGGCAGGGAACGAAACTAACCAATGTACCGTTATGTAAATGCTAGAATGTAAATAATGTAATACAGGCTCTGTGATCGGACAAACATTTCTCCCAATTATTATATAGTTCAAATCACAAAACAGTCCCAAATACATCAAATTCATAATACCAGCGAAAATACAAAAGAAATAAGAATGTGTTGTGGCATTCGACATATTTTTTAAGGCTTTGTTCCTAATAACATTTCTTTATATACTCGCTGTTTTAATAAAGTTTCCAAACAAAAATAAGACAACTTTCACAAAAAATATAAACATAGAAATATTGTTTGTTTGTCAAAGACACAAAAGTTAACACAAAACAAAATAAAATAATCTTTTTTTACTCATATCATAAGTCTAGAATTGGCGAGACAGTTATATTCCCATGGGTAATATTTTATACGATCAAAATATAAATATAGATTTTGAAATAATCATATTTGGGTATATGCTTTTCCCTAAATGGATTTTCATAGTATGTATAATGAAAATTGTTAAATGATTAAATAAAAATTGATTTTTCCTGATGTGATTATATACTATAGCCTGACACATAAGCTGACAAATCTTTGAAATCTATTAACATCAAATTGATCAAATATTTA
This sequence comes from Diogma glabrata, assembly GCA_963693315.1. Taxonomy (NCBI): domain Eukaryota; kingdom Metazoa; phylum Arthropoda; class Insecta; order Diptera; family Cylindrotomidae; genus Diogma; species Diogma glabrata. Next base: position 251,534,298 of record OY856188.1, on the reverse strand, counting down.
CTTCACCACAATTTTAAATTGTGTGAAGTAATGCAATCTATCGTGAAAAAAAAAATCTTAAATACCCCAAATTTTGTTTTGGACCATCCTCTATCTAAATAGCCAATAAAACTTTTAGTGTACGCCTGTATGTGCGTGGGTGGGTATATGGGTGACATTTCTGCATAGGATCATGATGAAAATTTTGCAAATGATACAGGTTCACTTGAAAATGGAAGATCTGGATTCATTTTAAATTTGGACAAAATGCCGGGGGGTCTCCCGAACCCCTCTAAGTTTAAATCTTCAATAACTTCTAATAACGGCTTATGATCTTATTGAAACTTAGTATATAAAGTTTCAGTACAGTTTTCAATATTTCTGCATACCTACTTCCGGTTTGTCACTTCCGGTTAAAACGTTTTTTTTTTCAAGTGTTTATCCCTACTGTAGTCTACAATTACCGATCGATTTTCATAACGCGTTGATAAAAGCTTTCAAGTATCACGAAAAAGGTTTTATCAGCTTTTGGAGTACATAGGATAAAGGGTTGGGGGGTCCACCATACTACAGGTGGTTTTTACCCAATGTTTTTTATGTTTGTTAGGAGCATAAAACATTCGTTCGTGAATGAATTTTGATGACACTTTGGAAAAAGATGCAAATATGTATGACAAAGAACTGATTAGTTTTTCAGAGATAGTGACCAAAGTGGTGTGGGGTTCCCGGAGCATCTGTTTTTTTGAAAGCTCAATAACATCTGTACCTGATAATCGAATTGAATGAAACTTGGTACGTCAGCATTTAGTATGGTTCACAACAGTTCTGCTTAGCAACTTCCGGTTTTTCACTTCCCGTAAAAAATTTTTGTTTGACCTTTTTTGAAGTTTTTTCAGTGTCTTTATGCACACTACAGCCTACAATAATGAAGTGATTATGATGAAACTTATGGAAAAGGTTTCAATTAGTGTGAGAAGATAATTATCATCTTTTGGGACACATTGATCAAAGTGGCGGGGGATCTACCATACAAATGCTGACTTTTCACACTTTGTTTTTACAGTTTGTTGGGAGCATACAGACTTCATTCATTAATTTATTTTAATGACAATTTGTAATGAAGTGTAATTCAAACTTCGTAATTGAGATTCGAACCATTTTTCCACACGCATTAAATTTACATAAACCGAAACTTTCATAATTATTTTCGTTTTTCCTTTAAACATAGTTTCTTATACTCAATCCGTAATTGTCATCTTCAATGGTTTCCGTTTAAAAGTTATGATAAAATAGTTGTGTGCTATTTCCCAATGTAATTTCTTATATTCAATTTGTAATCGTTAATCGCTATCAAATTATCATAAAACAGTTGTACAATATCATTGATTCTTAATCACGGATGCCTTAGTGAACTGAACTTAGTGAACTGAAAACCCAGTTATTAAAACAAGCTACCAGTTAATGCTACCATTCTTTTTACTATAAATAAATGCCGCGAGATGTCATCGCTCTCTTAGTCGACTTTTTGTCGAAGAACAATACAGCTGTTATGGGCTTTTGACGTGTACTCGTTGAACATTTTGGGTGTGGTCTGACGTTTATTTTAAGACATAGAAAAGATAATCTTTGAATGATAAATGAAAATAAAACGAAATTGTTAGGAGTTACAAAGCAGGCCGATGGTAATTGTAACCCCAGTTCATCTTCAAGTGTTCGGTTTGTGGTTATAAAAATATATCGAAGAATAGAAAAGTCATAATGACACACATTTAAAATGTCAAGCCTCAATTCTGTGTTAGTTAAAAGCCATGGGCTGTTCAATTAGTCAAAGAAAATTTAAAAAAAAATTAATAATAATTGTACTTAATATATACGTATTGTTACATAGTTAAATCGTTACATATAAATTCTGTGTTGGTTCAAATCATGTACTGTTCGATTAATCAAAAAAAAAATTATAAGTAATAATCAATCTAATTAATATATGCATAATTTTAAATAGTTAAAATGTTGAGTCTAAACTCTGTGTTTGTTTAAGTCCTAGAACTAGTGAATAACTCTAAGAAAAGTTTAAAAATTGTACATAGTTCATTTATTTAGTACAATTCGGTGATTCGTTTAAATTATAGAACTGGTTCATAATTTAAAAAGAAAATTATAATTTTACATATTTTGTTGAGTGTAAATCTGTGTTAACAGTTGTTGCTAGAAAAAGGAAGCTATTAAATAAAACGTTAAAACAAACAAAAATATAATAATAAATCTTATAATCACAAGCGTATACGATTCTTATCAATAATTGTCAACCTGTACGCGGAAGATTTGTATTGGTGTCAGCAACGAGCTGTTATTGAAACAGTACTTCAACCGGACCGCTTTCCTGTTTGCGGAATTCCATATACGGCAGAGTGGATGAGGATGCAGGTGTAGAGTAGCTTTTGGGGGCGGGACCTGGTCTAACAATGAGGTTAGTCACCTTAACTATATCGATAAATGAGCGTGCGTGTATGTATGAATGTGTGTGTGCGTGTATGCATAGGATGCATAGGGTGTTTATGTGGGGGTGAATGAGCATGTAATTATAGCACAATTTGATAAATAAAATAAGAAAGGAAATAATCAATCAAAAGTTCAAATTCAACTGTTAATTATTTTTTTTGGTGTTTTGTTGTTTTTTCCTAATAACCCATTTATCTTTATGTATGCAAATGACAATAAGGGCGATGATACATGTAAAAGAAATATCTTTCAGACATAAAAAATTTCGCATTTAATTGGTTGAGGGGCGGTAACATTTTTTAAATTTCAAAAAAATATTTTTGACTGAAAGACAGAAAAAATATCTGTAAGATATAAAAACATAGCCTAAAATAGTATATTCTTCAACGATGCCGAAAACAGCATATTTTGCAACGAGAGGACAGTTTACCAGCCGAGGCGGTAGCCGAGGTTGGTAATGGTCGCGAGATTCAAAATATGATTTTCGGCGAGTAGAAGACTGTACTTTTTCTACTACTTTTTTTAAAATTATTATTAATTTTTAAACATTTTCATTTATAATTACATACAATTCATTTTTTAAAACATACACTGTTACAAATTTAAATTGTATATGTGTATTTATATTTCTGCTATTAAAAAATAGATGACTCAATATGAATAAATTATCCAATTTTTATGTCAAAGACAAAGCTGTCTTTAATAACAAGCCTTATTGTTTTTTTCGTTAATTTTTTACATATCGATACATATAGTTATTCATAATGTTATATTTTTATTCTATTTACACTACAAAATCCTATATTATTATTCTATTTACTCAAAAGTTCTTAAAATCATTAAATAATACATCTTTGAAGGTTTATTGTTTTTTGAATTTTTCGTCTAGTAGGCTTATAACTAAAGACGATTTGTACTTTGTCATAAACAAAATCAAATTCAGATTTCAGATTTCTAAAATAAAAATATCAGTTTTGATTTAGTTTTTGAATGGGTATGACGTTACGTAAATTCTTGATCTATTTTAACACAACGTAAATTATTTTACGTAAAATAAATATTTTTTTTCATTTTTGTTAAATAAATAGGTGAAATAATATTTTTTAAAAATATCTTAACACCAACTGTTTTTTATCATACTATTTAAAAAGAATATATGAATATTATATATTTAACTATTATTATTTTTACAATTTTAATGTAAATTGTCCGTAAATAATTCAAAAATAAATTAACGTCATCCTCCAAACACAGACAAATTAACACTAACAAAATTATTTCATTCAATCAATTGATTGTCTTAACGGGTATTCTAGGATGGTTTATTCTAGTTAAGAAATTAGAAAATGGATGGCTTTTAAAAATTACTTTCGTCACTAGGTACGAAAGTAATTCGTATAGGTTTTTTTATCACCGGTTACGAAAAAGAAGTTTTCGATTCAATGAACAAACATCGAAAGTAGATTTTTTATGTTGGGTAGTAGAAAAAGATATTTTTTGCTTGACAGTTAAAACTGATTAACTGAAAAATTGATTTTAAAAGTAAGTTTTACCAATAATCAATTACAATTAACTTAATTTGATGATTTAGCTACAATTAAAATAATTTCTTTACTTATTCATGTAGATTTAGATTAGGCGATAATCGCAACAAAAAAATAATAATTTGGTCCTATGTGAAAATGCCTAAATCTATATGAATAAGTAAACAAATTATTTTAATGGTAATTAAATAATCAAATTAAGTTAATTGTAATTGATTATTGGTAAAACTTACTTTTAAAATCAATTTTTCAGTTAATCAGTTTTAACTGTCAAGCAAATAATATCTTTTTAGGTTATGTTTTTATATCTTACAGATATTTTTTCTGTCTTTCAGTCAAAAATATTTTTTTGAGATTTAAAAAAATGTTACCGCCCCTCAACCAATTAAATGCGAAATTTTTTATGTCTGAAAGATATTTCTTTTACATGTATCATCGCCCTAATTCTTTCTGTTACAGTTTAAAATTCGGGTTACTATAATTTTTTTTTTGAAATCTATAATTAAATCAAACAAGTGCAATAAAATGTCGTTATTTCGACTAATTTACAACGCGCTTGGATGGTACTTCAAACAACTTTTCGATCATCCTATTCGAACAAAATCTATTACAAGTTGTGTTATAGCAACCTCAGCCAATTATACATCACAACAAATCGGCGGGAATAAAGAGGTTGACCAAGATAGTCTAATTGCTTGTAGATTATTTAGATTACTGTTTGGTGGTGCATTACCATATTATTTTTATAAATATGCGGAGCGTTTACTATCACCTGATGTTAAAGGAAGAAAAATTCTTCAACTTCTATTAAAACGTTTAACCTATGCTCCAACCTATCAAGTCCTATCATTATACTTTTTATCAAGCTTTGAAGGAAAAGACCCTAGTACAGCATATACAAATTTATGTAAATGGTATTGGCCTATACTACAATCAAACTGGAAATGTTTATTAGCATTTATGTTCACTAATTTGGCATTCGTTTTGCCAATGTTACGTGTCTTAATCGGTAATCTTATTGGATTTGTATGGGCAATTTTTGTTGGATTACTACGTCAAAAGTCGCTACAAAGGTGGCAGCTAAAAAAAAGAACCACCAAATCAAAAACTAATTGAATTAAGTTCATTAATCGTTATAAAGATTTTTAGGGGAAAACTGGGATCAAATTAATTGTTACAAAAACTAAGTTCTATAGAAACAAATGTGACATTACACTAAATAGTAGTACAGTTATTTTTATATATTATTGCGTGTATAAGTTAATTGTATTTGTTTTAAACAAATTATACAAAAAAAAAAAGGAAAAAACCTTTATATTCTCAACGAAAACAAAATGCATCTAGCCAAGATCAAATTTTCATAGTTGTGTGTGGGCGTGTGTGGGTGTGTGTGTGTGGGTGGGTGAGTGAATGTCGTAAAACATGGGGCTGGACGTGGTGATCGCAGTTCTTTCATATACGGGGGTCGCCAGAGTCTATCTCTTTCATTTGCATTTTTCTTTTTTTTCCGTTCATATCATTTGACTCGAGTACTATTGTTCATTTGTGCTGGAGTAGCAGGATTTCTTACTCGTCCCCCACAGATTGCAGCTAGTTTGGGGCTATTAATACAACCTCGCTAGGCACGCGACCTGCTATGCCACTTCGTTGTTGAACAACGAAGCTGCGCTTCACTGCAAATTAGATAAAAGATGGAGACTTAAATGACAAAGAACTGATTAGTTTTTAGACAATATTGAAGTAAGTGGTGGGGGGGCCTCCCGAACACCTCCCGTTTACTGTGTCACTATTTTTTCAATGATTGTTGGGATCACACAGCATTCGTTTGTGAATAAATTTTGATGACACTTTGGAAAAAGATGCAACTATGTATGGCAAGGAACTGATTAGTTTTTGAGCGATAGTGAACAAAGTAGTGGGGACTGTCCCATATACCTGTTTTTTGAAAGCTCAATAACATCTGTACCTGATAATCCTGTTCCTGTATCCACTTTCGGTTAAATTTTTTTTTTTGTTTTTTCTCGTACAACAGAACTTCATAATTGGAATATTTTTATAATTAGAACTACGCGAAATCTATAACATTGGTTAGCTTTTAATTAAAGTATTCGATGGATATTAGCTCATTATATATCCAGAACACTATGTTTTAGCTGTGGTGAAGTCAGCCTATGCATCAGCGTCGCAATATTTTTAGAGGCAGACGATGATCCGTTTGGTAAATATTTTCTATTTATAAATGTAAGGTGCTGCGCCAAATCTATTGCACACAATTTTGTTAAACCTTATAAGGAATAAGACCATTTGTTTACTTACCATTAAAGATTGATTCATTTTCCAGCAATAACCAATTTTAAAGTATTTTGCAATACTTTCATACACATATATACCTATTTTCATATAAACTAAATTCGCACCATCGGTCAGAGAATAGTAAATTTATGTATAAAAAATTTTACAAAGTTTTTAGACCGTTATTAGTTTAAAAAATTTCGTCTGACATATATATGCGCCATACCCACAGTAATAATAATTTGTAATTATTTATTCTAGAAGAAACGTAATTGTTTTTACACGAAATTTAGATTTTTAAAAATGTTTTGAAGATTTTAAAAGTAGCGTCACGTTCCACGCCATCGTTCTATGATTTTAGCGGACTATCTTAAATAAACACAAATTCAACTAATCTTTACTTGTTCTACATTTAACGAACTGTGCTCTATTCTACATTATTAAGAGGTTGACCCACTCAATTTTTTTGGATGGATGGAAATATAAGTTGTATTTAATAAAAATTTCTATTGGGATAAAGAATATTGCACCAGCAGCTTCTGGTACATAACATCCAAGTTTCCAAATGTCTAAACAATTTAGCAGTCAATGATTTTTGTGTACAAAGAGAATGACATATTTGTGTACAAAGAGAATTTGATTTGCCCAAATAGTTTACAATAAAAAATATTGGCGACGCTGATACTGAACTAAATTCACCACAAATTGGGAAACTAAAATTTTGTAGATATATAGTAAGCTTATATTCATCGAATACTTCAATTAACTATTGTTCTAGAGTTCAAATAGTTCGAATTATAAAAATCAGCGCGCCGAGCTCCCCATCACTTTGTCCATTGTTGCTAAAAACTTCATATAAATCTGCCTTCTTTTGCTAAAGTTTCATCAAAATTAGATCATTAAACAAATCTGCAGTATCACAACAGACATAAATTCTATTGTAAGAAAAAGCAAAAAATAGGTTTCCCGTTTGTCACCGGAAGTGACAAACTGGAAGTTGGAAGCTTCTCACTCTTTGTTTATTTACCAATTTTATTCGATTATCGGGAAATGATGTTATTTAAGTTTCAAATAAACAGGTGTTTGGGAGGCCCCTCACCGTGTATCCAAATATCGACCAAAAACTATTCAATTGTTTGACATTTAAATCGTTATGTTTTGTTGAACTGTCATCAAAATTGATTAATGAACGAATTTTGTATGCTCCCAAGAAACTTTAAAAAGAAAGAGAACTATTCAGTAGCTGCATTATTCAATTCAGAACCATCTCTGCGTCGTTGAAGCGACGAATTAAACGACGATTTAAGGCACATATTTCAACCAACAGTTCATAAACTCCTTCTTTAGTCTTCTATTTGCGGTTCAAAAGAACTCGTACATCGTAATATCACTTTGTCATCCGTTAGATTCCATTGATATCGTTCGGCAGTTGCTTTAAGGTATCGGTCAAACAATTGACCCAAGGTCATGTTACAAAGCAGATGTCCCTTGAAATGATCTCATCCGCATTAAAAAGTTATTTTTCCGATTCAATGCATATTGTCTGTATAATATTTTAACGTTCTGCTTCTCCATGCTGGAACAACCAGTTCAATGGTTTTTTTGTTGTCTGATTTTTTCTCTTCCGTATTAAAAAAATTTTGATTTTATAGACTTGTACGAGGGTGCATTTGTGGAAAGTCGATCGGAATAAATTGAAGATGACAGTTGATTTTTTGATATTATAAAATTAAAAAACCTTGAGTATGTATGTACATACATAACATTTGTGTAATATTAGTGTTAAGTAAATTATATTAAAATTAAATAAAACCAAATTGCCGAGGTGATTTTTATTGTGATTGGAAATATGAGTATCCTCCATCAATGAAATTTATTGCACTGCCGTTTTGAGCGGCAGGGGTATTATTTACCGAAAATAGTAATATTTTTTGTTAATACTTTTAATCATAATAAATTCGAGTCTACATTCGTGTGTCTCATTTCGCAAATATTGGTCTCCTCGAATTCAAAAACATAAAAAAATGATAAAACAAACTCTATCAATTTCATTTGCCTATCGGTCGGAAAAAGGCGTTTCAAAATGGGTCAAATCTGTTCATAATGTTAAATATTGTTTCTCATTCTGGCAGTTCAATAAAAAAGTTTTAGATCGCTCTCATCCTGTTCCTATTTTCTACTTTAATATTTAATTTTGATGAACTCGAAAACAAAAAAAACAAGTAAAATAAATGTAAATATTCAATTTATCATTCCGAATTGATTTTTAGATGGTTTTGCATTTTATCTTTTAGTTCTCCTGCACAGGAAGTTAATATTTTCATTTGTTTTTTCTTGTGTACGAATTAATAATTGATTTTATATTAATTTTTTTTTATTGATAAATTTGTGAGAAAGGACAAAATGGACAAATATCACAGGAAGTAATTGAAAAAGGAAATAGAGATTAGTGCTGTTATAAGAAAATTAAATAAGGTGTTGGAAAAGTTGTAAAAAATTTGTGTTTTGAAGGCGGTCTTCAGGAAAATATGTAAAACTGTAATTAATAAAATTATTCAGAAAATGTTGTTAGGAAGTATAAAATTGGAGATGCACAAAATACTTTGGATGTAATTTTCAAATTCTATTCGACGTGGAACTTTGAACCAAAATAACATAATCTTCTAAGTAGTTCTTTTGCCATTTGATTAAATAATTAACAATGTAAATCTGAATAAACTTTAAAATTTTAACAACTAACATAACATCTACAACGATTTCATACAATATGTATCATTTAAAATATAAAATCAATTAAAATTTAATTGAAAATTATTCATTTATTCAATTTTTTATCATCAATTTAATTTATTGTTATTGATAATATTCAACAAACACCGGGACCATTGGTGCAACTTTTGATTATTGTATTGTATTGCTATTCATATTCAACAATCGCGTGGATCATTGGCGCAACGATTGGTGTAATATTAGTTTGTAGTTTAATCATTATGATGGACTAAATCACAGAGGTATGAAGAGTTGAGTCAACGGCCAATAATGGGGTGAGTGAAAAGATTTGAGTTCTAAATGTAGTAATCGTAGTTAAAGTGGTATGTGATGGTCTTGGTTCCTCCTACTTTTGGGGTCGTCCGAGTTCCTATTATTTTCTCATTTGAATCTGTTAAACTTTTGCAAGTAATTTAGCATTTGTGCTGGGCTGAGGAAAAGCATATTCGAATTCACAGGCTGAAGCTAGCCGCAAATTAAAAATCTCAAGGCACGTAATTCCTTTATAAAGTTCCTGTTAGTGATGCCACTTTCTGGAATGCTCAGTGTTCATTACAGTCATCCCAGCTCACCTGAACCCTTCGGGCAGCCGATATTACTGAACGTATGAACTCCTGAACATCAGTGAGTCAGTAACAGTTTCCGGCCAACAGAAATACGTAATTTGCAGCATAACGGATGAAACTGTTTCGTAGAGAGGTCAGCTCGTGACTGAAGAAATTGCTGATTGCATTGTTAAACCATTCCTCCGCAGCCTCCCTCCTCCGCCAACCGGACCAATGTTTTCCTGTGCAAACTCTCTTACAACTGGATACTGTTGTTGCTGTACTCTACGGAACTCTAAAGTCGTTATTGTTCTTGCCTTAGATTGTATATTACATCCCTTAATGGTTTATTGGGTTCGAAAGTTGGTGATTGCATTTGGCCTGAAACACCTCGCTTTTCGATATTATCTTCAGGTTTTTGCATTAATGATTCAATGTTACCCCAATGCTCTCAAAAGAGTTGCTGCAAATATACGGTTTTGTTGTGTATCACTTTTATCTCCCGATCGGTTTGCAGTGTATGACCATTCTTTAATTCTATTTACAAAGTCTTTTATTTAATGGAGTATAACTGTTTCAGACTCCCGGTGATCAATCTTCCCGCCATCTCTGTGACTTCGGATTTCCCCGTTGACTGCGTCAACGGGTCTGTTGGATTAGGCGCATGAAATTTCCATTCTTTAAATCAGTTCCCACTATGTATTAATTCCCCTAAGAAGATATTGAATGGCCAATTTGGTTTCTTCCCGACTGATATATAGTGATGTTCGCTTGACAGCATCGTCATTTTGGCGTTTGTGTGAACAGAAAAAGATATAAAAACCGTTGTACAAAAATATATATACAAAAATATTTATTTATAAAAAAAACATGATAAATATCAATTTATTAAAAACAATTTTTTTTTCAGAAATTATTTATTTATAAGAATTTAGAGATTTCCGAATCCAGACTTCCCTGGAATGATACTACTAACCCTGAAACAACGAATAGGAATCTCGCATTCGCGAGCTCTCTCCATAAATGGCACGCAAGACCTCATCTCCTTCTACAGAACATATATTCAGCACTTTTACTAAAAATAAATAATAATATATAAATAGTCTAACACTAATACCTTTCCTAGAGAACGCTCCCGAACGTTTGACTGCAAGCGTCACATCGAAAATTCAATTCATTTTTTGCATTTTCTGAGAAGATTTACTACAGTAATATTTTTTGTCACCTTCGGAAAGTAGAGATTTCAACGAACTGAAAGCATACCAACTTTGTGAAAAATGTGTTACAAAAAATTTGTTTTCGATTGAAAATTAGGGGCTTTTTCGATATAAATTCAAAATAAGGTGAAAAAATAAATATTTCAAATCAAATAAATTACAGCGTATTTGGGACATAAAAAGGTAAGTTTTCACCAAATTTCGTGAAAAAAAAAATTTTTGTAAAAGATAAAAATAAAAACCAAAAACTTGGTATTTTGAATTTTTCATATAAATTTTGAGGTTATTTGAAAAAATTGTCCATATAAAAGTTTTAGATCTTTTTATCACCTACAACTTTGGCATCTAACTTTTTTCCATAGGACTTTTAGTTTTGCTGGAAATCGAGATAAACCGTGTTTTACTCTTAAAAACACACCCCTTCCCCTTCCCGACCTCAGATCGCCCGTAAATTATTTTTCCTTTCATTTTTATAATATTCTCATCCTTTTCTAACGGGTCATCATCCTACTATTATTTGTTTTGTTTTCAAAAATTATCGACCCTGGTCTAATGGTTGCTATTGCAAAGAAAAAAATTATTCAAAAAATGATAACAAATTTTAAAGGGTGTTTAAATTTTATAGGCGACCTAGGTGATCAATCGTTAAAGGGTGAATCCCAATGGATGACTTTTTAGACCTACCATATGAAAAAGTTAAATAATAATAATGGATTCAATTCTTTCTTTCTTCTAAGGATTGAGCTGAGTTGCGTCGACAGGAACCCCAACGGTTGCTACTTACTTCGAATGAAGAGGCGACGAGGCAGCCTCTGCCTCCTCTCTTCAACAAGCATTGATCTAAATTTTAAGATTTTTATAGTTGTGTCTACCCCTCTTGCGAATCCTTGGCGTTATCGACTCAGGTGTTGAAACAGTCCGTTCCAACACCTGATCTGGTACGACCAGAGGCCTAGGATAGTTGGCTTCTAGCTTGTTGAAGTCCCCTACCCTACATCTCCGTCTACATTACGGGGTTATATTGATTTTTAATTTAAGATCAGAGCCGAAATAGGAAAACTATTTGTTTTAAGAGTTTTTCTTTTGATATTTGTAATTGAAATAGGGCCGATCGTTACACTACCTTATAGTATCTATAAATATAGAGAGAACGTTAAATCAAAAATGAATGAAGAAAAAAAGTCATAATACTAGTGATATTTTTAATTTAATAAAAAAGTTTGTGGTAGCAAATATAAACATTGCAATTTGCAAAACAAACCAAACTTGGAAAAGATGAATTGAGTTTGACATATGCTATCATAGCACATCTGTCAAAATCAATTTATCTTTTTCCATTTAATTTATTTTGCAAAGCTTATATTTACTACCACAAATTTTTTTATTAAATTATACACTAATTAAAAATGCCAAAAAATATTAAATGTTTTCTCCAAAATTTATTGAGTTATTTCCGGAAATTATTTAAGTCAAATATTTTATAAGAGACAAACAATATTTTCTAATGGCATGAAAAAATATTTAAATTATGAACCAAATCGCAGGGAGGGAGATACTACTATTTTTTGTGGTAGGGTTTTTTTTCTTGTAGATTTAAAAAAAACCCGCAGTAATTGTAGAATTGTGCATCGAATAAAAGAATTACGCACGAATATGGGAGAAAATGCAGTCTCTCGGTGAGTAAAAACAATACGATTTGACAGATGTGAATACACGCTAAAAATTGGTGATCGGGTGTTTACTACAGAGAATGGAAAGTTGACCGACCGACCTATTGGAAGTTAACAAAAAACGTAGGTTATTTTATGCAAGTTTGTTTACGTTATTCTTTATGCTCAAACTATTTAATTTCAATTACACCTAATAATTTCTAGTGCACACTTATAAATAAAATTAATGATTGTTGTTCTGTGAAAATAAAGCGTATTTCAGATTAAAGTTAAGATTATCCGTTTGTTGTGGATTAGCACGATAATTATTTTTATATAAACAATTTATGTATATTATACTAAGATTTCCAACCACTGACTCACCAACAATAACTTTGTTCTTAATTTATTTTTTTATCAACCATAAATCGTTATATGAGTAATCTCATTTTTTATATTGCTAAGAAGTAAATTCGATTATTTTCATTTTACTTCACTTTCACTTAAAATGATAAATGAATATGTCACAGTGGGTGGGTGGTTTGTTTAACAGAACGTTGATAATATTTTTTATTTTACTTCTGATAACTGTGTCATGTATTTTTTCTTTGTAGTGTTTGTGTTGGTACTTTTATTTTTGTTTTGATATAATGACCGTTTGTTGCACTGTAAAGCACAGCATTTTGTTTAGTTTGTAGTCTCTATAAGATTATAGATATAGATACTGATAGAGTCTGAGATATTTCACAGAATGTGGGACAGGCAAAATTTTTCTAGTCGTTGGTGGAACCGTGTCACGTACTGATATTTTTTAATTCGTTTGAAAATTAGGTTTATTTTCTAGGAATTTTCTGATAGAATGAACGTGTTTGTATTTTTTTAAGATGTTAAGAAACATACATTCTTCGACAAAGAGATTGAGAGGATGGTATGACTGGTTCTGTTAATTTTTCGTCCATTTGTATGCAAAAGTCATTCTCTACTGTTTAACAATCAACAAAAAATTTGAACCTTATTAATGATGTTACAAGAAGAGAAACAAGTCAAATTCGGAGTATGTTATTTTTATTCAATTCCTTAACTAAACTTAAAGTTCATGAGAAATGTTCCATATGTTGTTTAATTTAAAAGAAAAATCCGTTGAAAATATTTTTAAATATTAAATAAATATTTATCTAATATACAAAAATTTTAGAAAATAAATAAATAAGCAAAACAAAATATAAAAAAAATATTTTAATTCCTTTTCTTATAATTTTCAAGAAACGTACAAAATGAAATTATTTGTTAATAAGATCATTTCTGCTTAAAAGTATTTTCCACATGGAGTATTACTCCGAATGGTTAGGTTTCTTTTCATAAAAATTAAAAAAAAAAACGTATTGAAAAAATCGCTGTTGTTAAAATGTTGTTCGTACCTTATGCACAAAAATAAATATTTCCATATTTGTATAAAGAACCAATAAACATTATTTATTCCACACATGATTACAAAATATTAATAATACAAGAAAAAAATACAGAAAAAGCATCGTTTACCATTACAACCCACAAACGTGTTTGAAGGGGGCTGGAATGTTATATCTTTGAACTCTTTTTTCTCATATATATTTCATATTATACTTTTGTTTTATAACTTATTAGTTATAAATTACCATTTTAAATAATATAATAATCAGTTCATTTTTCAATTATGAAATAAAAAAATCGAACAATATAATTATGTTTTAAGAATTGAATGGTCATATATCAACACATTTTTTTTTTCTCATAAAACAATATTAAAATTTAATAAGTTTATAGCAATTAACAACATCCTCACAGCAAGAACATCCAATAATTAGTCTATCCAAAATTACCAAACAAAAAAAAACAAAATTCATGAGCATAGTCTTAAAATTTTTCTTATTTTCTTTAATGAACTAAAATTAATTACATAATAAATTAAATTTTATTACTTATATTTTCCGTCTCATTTATTTTTGACATTTATTTGAGCAAAATATTTTTTTTTGGTTTATGTTTCTAGAATTTAAATAAAAACATAGAAAATAAGATGAAATAAAAGTTTGGTAGAAAACAATTTTTATTATTCCATGGCCTAGTAAACATAATAAAAACTAATCATTTTCGTGTGGGCGCTATATACGGATTTACCATATCAGTCATTTTGGCGTTAAATGTTCCAATTTGATTTATTTTGTGTTTACACAAATTTTTAAAAAGCATAATTAAAACATTTCATTCAAACACCATAATTTCACAAACACCAAAGAAATCATACGAAATAGAACATTTTCCACAGGAAAATATTTATAAAAAACTTAAAATCTAAATTAAACATGCCACCTATATCATAACATTTGTACTACAGTTTATTTTGTGAGTACTAAGTTAAAAATGGAGATTTATTTATTTATTAAATTTGTGTTAAGCACGCTCGGGTTTTTAATTGACATAGAACTAAGGTTATAAGTGAACATTTTTCCATTTTTCAAGCTATGCTTCAAATATAAACTAAAAGTTCTGACATTTCAGTGTCCTACTTGTGTCCAGCTACGATAGTATAGGGTCGATATTTGATTTGCCGGTTCTGATTTGCTTTATTTTTATTTCCAGTATACGTTTTTTTAAATGTTTTGAACTGAGGATTAATGGGTGATTAGGTCATCATTCCAACCAGTTTCCAGGGATATTGGATAAGGTGTACTGGCATACCGTGGGTAGTTTTTGTACAATTAGTTTCTAAAAACTATTACTGTGTGTAGTGAAATGACTTGTTTTAATGATCTGAGAGATATTTATTACAACCCGAACTGTTGCAAGTTCACAATTAGCTCTTAAATCGCCAAATATAACAAAAATTTTATATAAAATATTATTTGAATAATATGACTTAATCTAACAAAATATGGTGTGCAATTTAAGAAATTTTTTTGCTATCCATACAATTGTCGACCGATTTAGTCTCGAACCTATAAGAATTTTTTATTAAACTTAAATAAGTTTATCATTCTCATCAGGGCTAGCCGACTCGACAAACTAGCAAAAAACAGTTAAAGCTTATAAGCCAAAATCGGTCTACTTTTCTAGCAAAAAGCAAAAAACTTTCATAAACATATATTTATTAGATTCAAGTTTAGTCGGGCACAACTCGAGCATAATGCAGGACAACATTTGTTTGTCATTTTTTTTTAGTAGTGGCGCTTACTTCTGCTCGAAAAATCATTTTAGCGTGCCAGCCTTTTTTCATTGGTGATATGGCATTCTTTCTGAGTAGCACATCCAGCACAACTGTATCACAATACAGCACAATCTTTGTTACTCATTTTTTCCAAAATGACAGGGTTAAGTTAGGGGCATGCTTTAGACATTCATTTTTTTTATGTTTTTATTATTAAAAATGTAAAACATATTTTAGAATTCAATTGTTTCAAATTTCTTTTCAGCGTTTTTAAACTTCTACATATTTGTAAATTTACTACGAATAATCTATTTATTTAGAATTTTTAATTCATTAGATTGTAACGAAATAAATTAATCGCGCCACCTATTAAGCATTCTGCTTAATATATTATTGTTTATAAGTTCGACCGCAATCAGCACTGAAGATAGAAGAAAGAAGATTGATATATATATTGGTTTTGACGGTCAACAGTAATAAGAGCGTCGTAAAATTACTTAATGGAATATATATTAATATATTAAATGTATTATTTGAAATATATTGTGAAATAGTAAAACTCAAGTATTATAATTAAACTAAATTTTATTGTTTTATATATCAGAAGTGGGATTAATCTGAAAAATTCAGATTTTACTTACACGCCACACCAAATCAAATAGCGTGGTCATACGAAGCATCGAAAAAATGTTAGAAAAAGAAGCTGAACGGTCATTTGATACAAATGACTTTAAAGGATTTTCAACACCATCATTCCAACAATATTTAGTGAACAATAACAACAGCTACGTTGAACTAAATTTTTCGCCCTGCATGTTCAGAAAGTTCGAGATATGGAACACCACCGATAACACCACCGATAGCATCACCGATTATACCAAGACACTTTTACAGTAACAATCAGCCATCTCCAGTCCATCAAATATTTCATCAACCACAAAATTATGAACACTTTGCGCAACCAATGCATTAGTATGGAATGTATTACCTGCGAATATTCGTGAACTTGGTACCATTCATAGCTTTAAAAAAGAAAGTTTTGTTTTTATAATCAATAACTTTTAATCTGTATATTTTATTTTATTTGATTTGAATATTTTATTTTAAGCATATTTTTATTATATCTAATCTTATTTATTACTAATTACTAAAATTTTGTTTGCTTTTTTTTTTCTTTTAATGCTAAGTCATTTGTAAATGTTTTTTATTGTATCCAATATTTTATAGCATCTTTTTCTTGATTAACATTTAATCTTGTTTAAATAACTCAGTGATCAGACGCTTTGAAAATTGTTATACGATTAAGTCTGCTCGCATGCTAATAAATAAATAAATAAATAAATAAATTATAAACCAAGGCCTGATTATGGAAGTCGACCAAATGAGGTAAGCGACCCACGAAGTAAGAATTTTAATTTGTTTAAGCCAAGTGAAATAGCCGGTCTTTTGTGTGATTTCGATCCATCGAGAGCTAACGAAATGTCAATTACACGATGGATCAAAATAGTCGAACGAATAAAAGAAACATACGACGTAAACGATACTATTGTGCTGTACGCAGCAATAACGAAACTTAAAGGTATCGCCAACCTATGGTACGAATCAATCGCGGAATCAATTGTGAACTGGGAGCAGTTTAGGTTTTTAATTCAACGTGAATTCGCGTCATCAACAGCATCTGTACACTATAACTTGTCGAATCGAAAAAAACATCCCTCTGAGACATTCATCGAATACGTGTATACAATTAGAAAAATTGCAAGCGAAATAAACCTGGATGAGCAGACCATCATAAAGTATATTATTTCTGGAATAGGAGATACAGAATTAGTAGTGCTTAGTTGTCCAAAATTTTAAGAGTGTCAATGATTTATTAGATTGGTTAAAATCATTAGAAAGTTTATATAGTAATAGTAGTACAGAAAAAAATAAAGGTCACCATAATTATAATAGAAATGTAGATTACAAAAGTAGTAGAGAAACTACTGTCAAACCAACACAAAGCAACACGTGTTACAAATGTCAAAGTCCGGAACATATAGCACGATACTGTAATAAACTAATTTGTTCTTTTTGTAGAAAGGGAGGTCATTACGAAAGAGATTGTCGGTTTAAAAAATATAGGTTAAGTACTAACAAAAACGACGAGGTTAAACGCATTGAGACACCATCATTGAAGGATGAGTATCATAAGATAATTAAAATAAATGGGACTAGTGTAATTTGTTTTATAGATTTGGGTAGTGACATTGTAACCATCACCGAAAACGCTGCTAAAGAGATAGTATTAGAATATGAAAGTCATTATCAGTATCTGAAAGGATTCGGGAATAGTCAAATAGTAACGAAAGGAAAGGCGCAAGTAGAAATATTAATTGATAACGTTAAAATAAAATCAGACGTAGTGATAGTTCCAAATTTTGCCCAATCAGTTGGAGTTATGATTGGTAGAAGTGCACTGGACCAATCTCACATCATCATCGAAAAGTCATTTGGTAAATTGATTGTTAAATCTATTCCAGAGCAAGAACTCACACGCAATGTCGAATGTGATTCGAAATTTGAATGTGCGGATTTTGTGGAAAGAGATTGGGATGAGGTTTTAGGATTAGATTTTGATAGTAGTGCCATTGAGATGGACAGTGATTTAAACATATTAAGTGATGTTTCTAAGAAAAACAAGAGATGTGATAGTTTCGATTCATTGTTAGTTATAGATTTAAATAATTTGTTCGCCGAAAGAGAAATAACTATGAATACAAATCTTACACCGGAAAGTAATTGGTTAGATGCACCGATTAATACAGTTATACCAAAAATGGAAGTACTGAATGTGTTCGAGCAAACTAATAGGAATAAAAATAGGGAAATTAGCGACGAAATATTCGATAAATGTATAAATAAAAACTTAGAACTAGAAATGAAAAATAAATTAAAATTATTAATTAATAAATATAGAGATTGCTTCGCGTTGTCAATGAGTGAGTTAGAAAAAGCTGGAAAGGCGGAATTAGTTATATCGCTAAAGAATGAGAATCCAGTCCATTATCATCCATATAGATTATCACAACCACAATGTGTAGAAGTCAGAAAACAGATCAATGATCTACTAAAACTAGGCATAATTCGGCCCTCCGTTTCAGATTATGCGTCACCTATAGTTTTAGTAAAGAAGAAGGACGGTAGTACTCGAATGTGCGTGGATTATAGACGGCTAAACGATATGACCATAAAGGATAGGTTTCCAATGCCGAATATTGAGGATTTATTAATGAAGTTAGGCGGTAAGAAATATTTTATTGTTTTAGATATGGCGTCTGGTTATTACCAAATACCAGTATCCCAAGATTCCAAAAAATATACAGCTTTCGTTACCCCAGAGGGACAATACGAATTCGAAAGAATGCCGTTTGGGTTAGCCAACGCACCAGCCACCTATCAACGGATTATGAATAGAATTTGCAAGGAACTTAATAACGAAATCGTAATATATATAGACGATGTAATAATTCCTTGTGTAACAGCCAAAGATGGAATCCTATTGTTCGAAAAGTTATTAGTAAAACTACGCGAATATGGCCTCACATTGAAAATAGAAAAATGTCAAATAATGTGTGAAGTGGTAGATTTCTTAGGACACGAAGTGTCTGCAAAAGGTATAAAACCAGGAAAGCAGAAAGTGTTGGCTATTAAGAATTTTCCAAGGCCAGTAAGTGTAAGCTAGCTACTTTAGGAAGTTTGTGCAGAACTTTTCAATTTTAGCGGAGCCATTGACTAGATTAACACGACAAAATATCGTATTTAAATGGGGAAAAGATCAGGAAGATTCATTCAACACAATCAAAGAAAAGTTATGTGGTAGAGATGTGTTAGTACTATATACGAACATGATAAGGAACACGAGGTTCATACAGATGCTTGTGCGTTAGGAGTAGCAGGTGTACTGTTACAGCGTAATAATAAAAACCAATTACAGGCAGTTGCATTCTATAGTAGACAAACCACCGAATTGGAAAAGAAGTTTCATAGTTATGAATTAGAAGCTTTAGCTATCGTCGAAAGTTTGGGTCGGTTTAGATCATATATACTAGGTAAGCATTTCATTGTAGTAACTGACTGTAATGCTCTTCGTACAGCAGCAACGAAAAAAGATTTAACCCCTAGAATAGGAAGGTGGTGGCTTAAATTACTGGAGTTTGATTTTACTGTGCAGCATAGGTTAGGTAGACAGATGGCTCATACCGACGCTTTAAGCCGAAATCCAGTTGAGCTCGCTAATGAAATAGAGCCTGCGTCGTTAAATATATTTTGCATTGAAAGTAAAGAGAATGATTGGGTGGAGATATTACAAGACACCGATTTGGATATAATAAAAATTAAGGATAATATTTCTAAGCCAGAAAATAAAGATTTTAAGATTAAAAATAATAAGGTATATAGTATAGATAATGAAAATCTATTGTTTGTAGTTCCGAAAAACGTCCGGGGAAGATTAGTTAGACATTTTCATGACGAACTAGGACATTTCAGTTTAGAAAGGACTTTGTTGAAATTAAAAGAATATTTTTGGTGGCCTCGAATGCGACAAATGGTCAAAAGGTATATCGAATCATGTTTTGAATGTTTGTTTCATAGGGAAAATCGTGATAAAAATCGAATTACACTTTATCCTATAGAAAAAACTCCGCTCCCATGTCACACTTGGCATCTCGATCACCTAGGTCCATTTACGAAAAGTTCTAAACATAATACTCACATATTAGTTATTGTTGATGCCTTTACAAAGTATGTTTATTTAAAAGCTACGAAAAATACATCGTCATGTTTCGTTATCTCTGCATTAAGGGAACTGGCTGTCCACTTTGGTGTACCAGTTAGAGTGATTACCGATCGTGGATCAGCATTTACTTCCCAAGAGTTTGGTCGATTTTGTAACACACATGGCATAAAACACATATTAAATGCAACAGCGACACCTAGAGCCAACGGTCAAGTGGAGAGGTATAATCAGACAATTTTACATACATTACGTACAATGTCGGATGAAGAACCGCATCACTGGGAAGACAATCTGGCAAAAATTCAATGGTCAATAAATAGTACACCACACACAATAACAAAAGTTTCGCCACAAGAATTACTTTATGGATTTAAGCCAAGATCTATGTTCGAAAATAAGTTGAAGTTAGAATTATTAAATGAGCCAACGGAAGACATTAACATGAACAACGATGGAAGAAAACAAAGTGAAGAAGAAAACGCTGAGCTTGAAGAAAATATTATTAATAATTGGAATAATGAAAAAAAAGTAAACACCGCTGATTCAAATAGAGAACATCTCAGGGAAAAGGCAAAGGAGAGAATTGCGACCAATCAAATTAAACAGCAAGACCGGTTTAATTTGATGTTTAAAAAACCAAAACATTACAATGTGGGAGATAGAGTGGTTGTTTTTCGTGAGCCACCAAGTACAGGAGAAAGCCGTAAGTTATTAGCCAAATATAGAGGCCCATTCACTGTTGTCAACGCCATGCATGGTGATAGATACCGGGTGGAGGATGTAAATATAGAGGAAGGTAAAAGAAGGTACAAAGGTGTAGTACCCTCAGAACATATGAGGTTAGTTATACCGCCGGATGAACATGATTTTGATTGCTCCTCTGATGAACAATCAGTGAATTGAGGACAATTCACAATTCCAGGATGGCCGAATGTAACGAAATAAATTAATCGCGCCACCTATTAAGCATTCTGCTTAATATATTATTGTTTATAAGTTCGACCGCAATCAGCACTGAAGATAGAAGAAAGAAGATTGATATATATATTGGTTTTGACAGTCAACAGTAGTAAGAGCGTCGTAAAATTACTTAATGGAATATATATAAATTAAATGTATTATTTGAAATATATTGTGAAATAGTAAAACTCAAGTATTATAATTAAACTAAATTTTATTGTTTTATAAGATTTGAATTTTGAATACGTTTTAAATTATTAGGGATTTTTTGTGAGTACTTAAGCTAAGGTAATTAAGAAAATCATTTAAATTTTTCTCTTATACATGATTTTTTTGGGATTCGAACAAATATCTCATTAGTGCCATGATTCGAATCTTTTGGAAGACTACGACCAGATCCAACTACACCACCGAGGCAATGGTACCTAAAAGTTGAAATTCCATTTTAGTCTGATTTGAACTCTACGAACACATTTTTTTTCTAAATACTCTAGCTATGTTAGCATTGAATGAATAACTTGAGACCTACGAGTTTGGAAAGTCACTAACACCGATTTAAATTCTAGATTTTATTTGAATGTATATTTTTTACCCCTAATAATTCAAAACTTTTTCAAAATTCAAATCTAGTGAAATAAAAATATTAAACCAGTTTAATATACACAAACATTGTCACACGAAAGAAGTATAAATTCATTTAAAATATAGCAACTATTTATTTAATTTATTTATTAATAAAATTAGTAAGTTATTTGATTTTCTAGCTAAAGCAACAACAGAATGCATTCGTTTCGTCCACTTTGTTATATTTGAGCCGTCAGTTTATATGCAAAACAGAAATTAAAAGAACCAAGACATGTAGGGGAAAAAGCGGTGTTCAACAATCGCATGTACCTTTGGCGCAACAATTGATTTATATCATTGTTATATTATTATTGTACAACAATCGTCTGTAACTTTGGCGCAGCGACTGGTTTCCCACATTATAATTATTTTTATTCAATAATCACCTGTTGTGGTACAAAGCTACGGATGCTCATAAAATTAGATTTCAGTCACTATGATTGGTTAATGTTGAAGAAGTATGTATTTCTGGATCAATAACAAATAATGAGGTGGGCAAAACCTTTTTTTTTGTATTATTTATATTTGATGTAGTGGTGGTGATATTCTTGGTTCGTCTGGTTTTTGGGGTCGTCGGAGTCCCTGTTCTTTGTTTATTTGAGTCGTTTTCTTTTGAAATGTTTGCATCCAATTAAGCACTTGTGAGGGGCTGAGGAGACGTATTCGAAATCACAGACTGAGTCTAGTTGGAATTTTAATATCAAGGCACGCAAATCCTCGGATGTTCCTGACTCTGGTTCCATTATCATGAACGCACTGATGTTCATTGCAAATTAACATTTAACACAAATTCAAACATTTACGGAAGATACAACCTCAATTCTATAAAATAATAACTAAAAATATAAATATAAATAAAATATAAATTTTTGGGTATTAAAAACGGAGCGGTTCTATTGTATTTTATAAAACGAATGGAACGGAGCCGTTCCATTCTGTATGGACCTTAAAAAATTTTATAAAACGCTAAATTTAACTTATTAGCATGGCCGCAGATTATTTTCATTTTTCTGTAAAATATTTTAATAATAAAAAACAACAAAAAATCATTATTCGAACAGTACAGACGAGTACAGCTAATGACCATTTTTTAAGCGAGTGAACAAGCCAGATTCTGGTCTATACTGAGGCACATTAGTTGCTCGCACCGTGTAAACTATTCTTTAATAATTGTGGTATATTAGCAAAATGACCATTAATTTACTGTCTGCTACAGAAATATATCTTCTTTGGCAAGAGAATTGTCAAATTATTCGTACTAAATTACTATCGAAGAAGAAGTATTTTCTTTTTTTTACAATCCTCGTACAGTAAATGTAACCATTCGCGAAAGTGTATAGTTTTTGAATCCTTGAAGTATCTATTTTTTGTTCAAATGCACAAAGGTTTTTATATCTTCGGTGCCAAGTCGCGACCTCTAAACAATCTTTTATTGGCTTAATTCTTTTTTTGAATATATTTCTAGGGTAACCTCATATTTCTAGAGAGCGTTGCGTTAGATATCGGCATTTTTAAAAATAAGGATCACGTTATTGTACATTTTAACACTTACTAATGTAAAAGAACCTTGATTAAAAGAGCATCAATAATACTGAGAATGTTAAAAATTGAAACACCAAGGACATATTTCAGTGAAAAAATCATTTTTCTAAAAAGAATGTGATAACTTTAACACACTGAAGCAACATTCACATTAATTTAAAATTCTTAAATTTGAAAATTCTTTAATCGGAAAATTGAAAAATTTCTTACATAAATCATACAAATTTTTCCAACAAATATCCATAATCCAAATTAAATGCTAATCTTTAAAAAAAAAAAAAAATTCTCAAGTCATATGTTTAATTCACTTTTCAGTTCAATTTTCAAATATAATAAAAATAATTTTCCAACTTTTAAACTGACAAAAAAAAACCAAACGAACAAAGAACGGAAGAGAAATGTGGAATAAAAGTGCCATTTTTATGTCTTTATTGAAACAAATTTTCTCCATACAATAAAATAGAAATTCACTTAAGATATTTTAATTTTTTTCCTTTTATTTTCCTTAAATGTTATTCGTGACTTCTATTCAATTTTTTTTTGTCTATTCCGATGTAATATTATTATGATTATTTGTTTTCGATTCGATAAGAAAATATTATTATTTTTTTCTTATTTTCATTTGATGCCAAAATGTCTGAATATGTTTTTTTTCTTCAATTTTTGCATCCGTTTAGAATTCAGTATATGTATCTGAATAAATTGTCGGGTGATCCTAAAAACTTCGGTTCTGGTCTGGAGTGGAATACAAAACCATCATGGAATTTAGGATTTTCAAGGAAAATAGTTTGAACATTATCCTTGTGTCAATTTAGCTACAATTAATTTCTTTATATTATATAAATCAATATTTTAGCACCCTGTAAGAATATATATACCAATGAAAGTTTTTTGTTAAAGAAACTTCTAAAGAAATATTTGAAAACTAATTTATGTGCCTGGCAGGTTTCTCGGTGATTGTAAATTTTATTCCTTACTTTATATACAAAAGTTAATAACAGAAAAACAAACCTTCCAAGCGCCAAATTTTCAGATGAATATTGGAAGCTTGAATTACTCGGTTTTGAAAAAACCAAAGTATTGAATTCACGAGAAAAAATTAAAATTATTACCAACACTTTTTTGGCCTTTCTCGACGTTTTAGGACATACTGATTCTAAAAAAGCAAAAAAATGTATGTGTGTCTGCCGGTCGGTCATCATTACGTTTACATCATTACACCTACGAAATCTAGAAAGCCGCTGGAGGGATTTTAAAACTTTTTTTTTTTTCTAAAAATAGGTTTACTCAATGGGAAGAGCCGAAAGGACGATGTGTTTGATAACTGTATCGGAAGTGTGTCAAAAAAATCATTAAGTGTGTCAAAACAAGGAAATGTGCATATTTTTGGCTTAAAAAACGGTTATTTTAAGTGATAATGAGTAGGAACATTGAATTTGGAGAAATCTGAATGGTCGGGAATGGTATGTGAGATCAAAAACTAGATTATTGCATTAGAAGTTTGTCAAAAAAATGTTGTCAAGTGTGTCAAAAAAAGGTTATTATTTATTATGTGTATGACATGCAATTTTATTATTACTATAGAGAATTATGGCATTATAAGTTTGTCAAAAAAGTAATATCAAGTGTGTCAAAAAAATGATTTTTATTTATTTTTTTAGAACAAAATAAAATTAGTTATTTGTATGAAATGATATGTAGGAACATGGTATTGTTATTATTGAGAATTTTATTGGTTTATTGGTTTGTCAAAAAAATATTGTCAAGTGTGTCAAAAAAAATGATTTCATTTATTTTTTTAGCCAATTTTTTGGAAAAAAAATTTAGCAGTTTGTATGACGTAAATGTAATTAAACATAAAATTGGACATGGAAATTTTTGAATTTGTTATAGTTTTTGAAATATTTTTGGAATTTTGAAAAGTTTGTATTTTTGATTTTGTAATAAATTTGCAATATTTTTAGAATTTTGGAAAAAGTTTTAATTTTTGGTTTTGGTATAATTTTTGCAATAGTCTTATGAATTTTGAAAAAATATAGGATTTTTAAATATGTGAATTTTATGTATATATATTTTGAGAATTCTGGAAAAAAAATTTCAATTTTTGATTTATTAAGAATTTTTGGAATATTTTTAGGATTTCAAAAAAATTTTGATTTATTTATTTATTTTAAAGTTTATTAGCCGTAAAGCTTTATAATTATATATCACATTTTATATTAATTTGCTAATAAATTCAATAAATTCAACTAAATATCAAGATTCACTAAATATTAACATATACAAATAATTTATACAAAATTGTTTTTAATGTAAATTGAAAGTTGAATTTTAAAACCATAAAAGTTTAATAAGTTAGTTTAATTTATTATATGTATTATAATTTTTGGAATTTTGAAAAATGTTTCAATTTTTTATGTTGTTATAATTTTTGCAATATTTTTGAATTTTGATTTTGCAATATTTTTGATCTTTGATTTTGTAATAATTTTTAGAATATTTTTAGAATTTCGAAAAAGTTTGATTTTATTTAATTTTTACAATATTTTTGGAATTTTGAAAGAACTAAGAATTTGTGATTTTGTAATATTTTCTCAAAACGCTAAATGGAGAGGTTTTTGAGTAGTTTGCTGATTGTATCATCTTTTCAGTAAATTATGTTAATTTATAATCTGTTATAATTTTCCGGCGACGAATTCATGTTTCGTGTTAGTTCGGTAATAAATTTCTAAACAGAGATAAAATACTTGTACTCTTAGAAAGAGTTTTATGTTTGATATACATTGTTGCCGATAACTAAAAATAATGTCCTCATAAAAGTTTTATGCCGAAAACTATATCAAAATCATTAACCAATTCTTGATATCTCAGAGCTGTGACATTTCAGTTCGGTCCCTTCATATTTTTACGTTTTAGTTAATGATAAAAAACCAAGTTACATTTGCTTTTAATTCGATGGTTTAAGGATTTTTGAATTTAATATTACTTCGCCCCAACCGATCACCATAACTAATATTTACCGTGACTGCTCTTATGTCAAATCGTTTTTTGTTTCTTTGTTTTCCTTTATTTCTCTCAGAGAGAAGCAGGTTTGTTTTCCCAAAGACGTGCGTAAATTTTTCATTTGATTCAAAATTGTACAATTATTGTGAGTTTCTTTTAAACCTATAAGAAAAAAGTCGGACAAGTGCGAATAAAATTCGCTCGCCAAGGGTTCCGTGAATGTAAAAAAACATATTATCAAAAATAAATGACATAAAGTTATGTTGTAAAGTCTTTATATCGCCAGACTATGGACGCATAACAGAATAAATGTTTAATCGTAGACGTCAATTGTAAATGTCAATCACATCTACATTGATCAAAAATGTTACTTGAGGTTAAATCTTATCCACAGCTGTTTATGTTAGCTAAAGTATTTTAATAGTTTAAATTGGGAATATTTGTTCTATAAATCAGCGTCGAAATATAGGGTGGTATACATACACGCACTTTTTTTCATCAATAACTAAAAAACTATGCATCGCAGAATTCTAAAAACAATTGCAATGTTCTCTGTGCTCAATGTTCTCAATGTGCTCTTTCAAATGACCCCCCTACTCGCTTGGGTCAAAAAAGTTTTTTTTTACCCCCCTTACACCCATCCCCTAAACACACAGAAATATAATTATTTGAGAGTTCGCTATAATTTTCGTTTAAAATATAGCAAACTTTCTGTCTCTATGAATTTTTTCAATTTTTTCTGTCAATCAGTGTCGAAACGTAGGGGGGACGGTCTGGAATGTGCACATTTTTTAGAATAACTCCAAAACGGTGTACCACAAAATTCTAAAAAAAATTGCAATGTTTTGGAAATTTGGTGCTCTTTCAAATGATACCCCACTCGCTTGGGTCAAAAAAGTTTTTTTTCACCCTTCCCCACCCCAATCCCTTAAAAACACAAAAATATAATTATTTGAGAGTTCGCTATATTTTTCGTTCAGAGTTTATCAAACTTCCTGTCTCTGTGAATTTTTTCAAATTTTTTTGTTAATTAGGCTAGAAATGCAAGGGGGGACCAACTTTTTGTGTCACTTTATTGATAATAATTCAAAAACTATGCATTGCAAAATTCTAAAAAAATGGCAATATTTCTAAAATCAAGTGCTCTTTCAAATGACACCCCACATGACCTGGTTTTAAATGATGTTTTTACCCCTTAACATTCCCACCCCTTTAATAAATATAGTTATGAGTGTCTGCCACTTTTCTATATTTTTCATTAAAAACCTACTCAATTTTCTATCATTCCAAATATATTTCAAGATTTTCGATGAATTAGGGTCGGAGTTAATTGGGGCAATAAAACATCCCGAAAACGTCATTTTTCAAAATTATACAAAAAATGGTGAGGTGAAAAATTCCAAAATATATTTTTAAATAATGTTAAAACGAAGCCCTTTCATATGATACCCTACTCGTCTCGCTAAAAAAATGTATGTTTTCAAAGGCTTTACATCGTACCTCTTTAAAACAAACGAACACAACTTTATTTATTTTTTAACCCGCCATCTTGTGTGGATAGGTTAGTTTTATAAGCATCTCAAATTTTAAGTTCATCGGATTAATGGTTCACGAGATAATCGAAATAATGTGAAAAACACGTTGTACTCTCACCAATAGTGTTCCGTATAAAAAACGGAACCCTAAAAACCTACCATAAAAAAATAATAGTTTCTCCCTCCCTGCGACTGTATAAAAAGAAATGAAAAAAATGACGGATTAAGATATCATTCTAACCAAACATATAATTTTTGATCTTTTATCTATTAAATATAAAATAGCTCATAATGAAAAGTTGGTCACAAGCAAGTTTTCATAACATACTTTCAGGATATTTACATAACTTAAATATTTGCGCGTGGGCATTATAAAATAATAAAATATTCTTTATTATAAAATCACTGGAAATAACACAATAAATGTAAAATACTCTCGTAATTATTTTCATTCATTTTATTAAAAATTAGCACAACTAAAAAGAATAGATTTTACTTTTTGTTTCGTTTTAAATTATTTAATTGTTTTTAATTTATAATTTAATAAAATAGTTTGTTGTTGTAAATAAACAGAAATGTAAATGGCGAAAATAGAAATTGAATATGACATATTAGTGATCACGATTTGTTATGTCTCTCTTCATACAATTACTTCGGTCTGAAAGACCTAAGTATTACATTCATGAGCTCAAAGTGAAATTCTTACCCCTACTTTTTTGCCATTTCTCGTTTTAGGACCTACTGATTCTAAAAAAGCAAAAAAAAATGTATGTCTGTCTGTAGGCCGTCCGTCCGTCCGGCCGGCCGTCACAACCGACGAAACCTAGAAAACGGCTGGACGGATTTGAAATTTTTTTTCTTCTAAAAGTAGGTTTACTCAATGGGAAGAGCCGAAAGGACGATGTGTTCGATAACTGTACCGGAAGTGTGTCAAAAAAATCATCAAGGTTGTCAAAACAAGGAAATTTGCATATTTTTGCTTAAAAAACGTTCATTTTAAGTGATTACGAGTAGGAACATTAAATTTGGAGAAATCTTGATGGTCGGGATTGGTATGTGAGATCCAAAACTAGATTATTGCATTATAAATTTGTCAAAAAAATGTTGTCAAGTGTGTCAAAAGAAAGATTTTTATTTATTTTTTTACCTAATTTTTTGAAAAAAAAAAATAAAATGAATTGTTTATTTGAAATGAAGTTTTATTATTATTATTGAGAATTATGGCATTATAAGTTTGTCAAAAAAATGTTGTCAAGTGTGTCGAAAAAAGGATTTTTATTTATTTTTTTACCCAATTTTTTGGAAAAAAATAAAATTGTTTGCTTGAAATGAAATTTTATTATTATTATTTAGAATTATGACATTATAAGTTTGTCAAAAAATGTTGTCAAGTGTGTCAAAAGAAAGGCTTTTATTTATTTTTTACCCAATTTTTTTAGAAAAAAATAAAATTAATAGTTCGTATGACATGATCTTTTATTATTATTATAGAAAATTATGGCATTATAAGTTTGTCAAAAAATAATGTCAAGTGTGTCAAAAAATGATTTCATTTATTTTTTTATCCAATTTTTTGGAAAAAAATGTAGCTGTTTTTATGACGTAATAATTTTTTTCAATATTTTTAGAATTTTGGAAAAAGTTTGAATTTTTAAGAATTTTTGAAATATTATTGGAATATAGAAAAAATTTAAATATTTGATTTTATTCTAATTTTTGGAATTTTGAAAAAGTTTGATTTTACTTAATTTAACAATATTTTTGGAATTTTGATTATGATTTTCCGGCAACGTATTGATGTTTCGTGTTAGTTTTGTAATAAATTTTTAAACAGAGATAAAAAATACTTTTACTTTAACAAAAAGTTATGTTTGATATACATCGCTGCCCAAAACTAAAAACCATGTCCTCATAAAAGTTTTTTGCCGAAAACTATATCAAAATCCTTAACCCAGACCGAAGTCTTGATAACTCAGAGCTTTGAGATTAAAGTTATGTTCTCTCTATATTTATATATACTCTAAGCTTCAGCCTGAATACTTAGGTCTATTATTGCATTCATGAGCCAAAAGCAAAATTCTTAATCTCACATTTTTGGCATTTCTCGACGTTTTAGGACCTACTGATTCTGAAAAAGTAAAAAAAAATGTATGTCTGTCTGTCGGCCGGCCGTCACCACCTACGAAATCTAGAAAACCGCTGGACGGATTTCAAAATTTTTGTTTTCTAAAAACAGGTTTACTCAATAGGAAGAGCCTGTACCGGAAGTGTGTCAAAAAAATCGTCAAGTGTGTCAAAACAAGGAAATATACATATTTTTTGCTTAAAAACTTTCATTTTAAGTGATTACGAGTAGGAACATTGAATTTGGAGAAATCTTGATGGTCGGGATTGTTGTGTGAGACCAAAATCTAGATTATTGCATTAGAAGTTTGTCAAAAAAATGTTGTCAAGTGTGTCAAAAGAAAGATTTTTATTTATTTTTTTACCGAATTTTTTGGAAATAAATAAAATTTATTGTTCGTTTGATATGAAATTTTATTATAATTATTGAGAATTATGGCATTATAAGTTTGTCAAAAAAATATTGTCAAGTGTGTCAAAAAATGATTTCATTTATTTTTAGAATTTTATATTTTATATATATATTTTTGGAATTTAGGAAAAGTTTCAATTTTTGATTTTGTTAGAATTTTTGGAATATTTTTAGAATTTTGAAAAATTTAAAATTTTTGAATTTTTTAGAATTTTTGGAATATTATTAGAATTTAGAAAAAGTTTAAATATTAAATTTTGTAATAATTTTTGCAATATTTTTAGAATTTTGAAAAAAATATTTTTGAATTTTATATATATTTTTAGAATTTTGAAAAAAGTTTCTATTTTTGAGTTTGTAAAAATTTTTGGAATATTTTTAGAATTATGGAAAAATTTTAAATTTTTGATTTTATTGTTATTTTTATAATTTTGGAAAAAGTTACAATTTTTGATTTTGTCATAAATTAAGCAATATTTTTAGAGTTTTTGAAAAAAGTTTTAATCTTTGATTTTGTAATAATTTTTGAAATATTTTTAGGATTTTGTTTGAAAAAAGATTGAATTTTTGATTTTATTTAATTTTTACAATATTTTTGGAATTTCGAAAGAAATATGAATTTGTGATTTTGAAATATTGTCTCGAAACGCTAAATGGAGAGGTTTTGAGTAGTTTGCTGATTGTATAATCTTTTCACTAAATTATGTTAATTTATGATCTGTTATAATTTTCCGACAACGTATTGATGTTTCGTGTTAGTTTAGTAATACATATCTAAACAGAGATAAAAAAATACTTGTACTTTAACAAAGAGTTATGTTTGATATACATCGCTGCCCAAAACTAAAAACCATGTCCTCATAAAAGTTTTTTGCCGAAAACTATATCAAAATCCTTAACCCAGATCGAAGTCTTGATATCTCCGAGCTGTGAGATTTCAGCCCCTCCATATTTTAGCTTTAAGTTTGATGAAAAAACCAAAGATCACAAGATTTTGATTCTTAAAGATGAATTTTAATGTAAATATATACATCAACCAGAAATTCTTAAACCGAAAATAAAAGAAATTTGTTTCTCCAATGTATTTATTTGAAGAAAGAAAATTGAAGAAATATATAAAAAATTAAGTAAAAAATAAAATTTGAATCATTTTATCCCTGTGGACATACACAATGTTCAGCGAAAAGGAAAAAAATTTAAATAAGAAATGAAATTTGATTCTGAATAAATTTTTTTTTATAAAACATTGTTCAAAATGAAAATGGTTGGAAATAAAAATATAACAACGTTTCGATATTTTCTTTTAACGAAATCCGTTTTCTCTTAAAAGTTTGCAGTTCAGAAGGATTATAGATGAATTAGATTTTAGAATAAATCTGAAATAAGAGTCATATATCGTTAAATTTTATTTAATTACCATAATCGGTATCAGAAAATTTTTAACATAAGCACATTTCGAACTTTTAGCTATATTGTAGCTGTCACAATCTATCGATAATATTATTTACAAATCAAATCCTTAGAAAGGCGTAAAAAGCTAAAATCAAATACATGCAAGCTGTATAAAATTTTTATTTAATATTTACAGGCAAGAATGATAACCGTCTTCTACAGCTGTATAACATGTCTAGATTATTTAGATCTGATGTTGTATATAAATGATTTTTGTTTAAAAGTATTACAAGCAAAGCTTCTTATTATATCGTATTTGCTTATCCTTATCGTGAGTTTTTCATTCAAGCCAGGTGATATTTTCACAACTTACATCATTATTGAAGAAACAACAACTACAAATTTGAATAAAAAATAAAATGCAAATCACTATATCCCTGTGGAAATTTACAAGTTTAAGTGAAAAGAATGAAATTTAAAGAAAAACTGAAATTTGATTTTTAAAAATTTACAAAATGGAAATCGTAAATGTAAATTTTTTAGAATAGAATATAAAATCGACTTTTAACTATATACGTTATGTAATGCTATTGTTACAGGCAGTTTGGAATTGCATTTCGAAAAGTAGGTATATGTGATAATGAAATTTGATTGAAAGTGGTGTGATTTTAGATTTGTATATTGTACATAAATTCAAAACAACATGTACTTAGTGATTATCCCATAATATTGTTATGCCCAACATTTATCGGTTCGGAAAAAAAACAACAAAAAAACAAACACAGAAACAGGAACAATTAGGTTCTGTATAGCTGGGTTGACCGGAAATCAGTTCTTTTTAGTTAACAGCCCCTGTAAAGACTAATTTCCTAATCAACCCACACTTTTCTATTTTTCAATTATGACACGACTTCATTGCATTTTTCACTAACATTTTTATTAACAATCAATCGGTATACCTCCTCTTCCGACTCTCCGTAAAACATCAAGGTTATAATGGTTTTTGTTATATATACTTTCACTCTATTTGCAAGGTTCGTATTTTGTTTATTTTCTTTGTTTATATAAAAACGAAGCAAAAAAATTGATAGCGTTAGAATGATGAAATAGAAACAGAGAAAGAAATGAATTGTTACAATACATGAACATTTCCAGCTTTTTGCTTGTATCCTTATCCATGTTTTATAAATTGAAAGAAAAACAGGAAAAATGTTATGGAAAAAAATGAGACAATCTGTTATTAACTGGTAACGTTCTAAATTGTAAATGTATTGATTACAAACAATATGAATAACGAGCATCTGTTTCGTGCAATCAACTCTTCCTTCTTTCTTGTTTAGAGTAATTAAAAATTATATAAGGAAAAACATTTTTAAATTTAACCTGCGTTGTGTTTAGAACTTAAAACTAAATTATGTAAATTAAAATCAAGGAATGCAGTGATTGTGTCTAAAAAAAATGTATAAAAAAATGTGTTTATAGTTGTTTATTAAATTTGTCATATTAAATTAAATTTTTGGAATTTGTGTTTTTTTTATTCTAACAGTGTTAGATTTTCGTTGCATTATGAACTTTTGACTTCTACTTTTGAAAAGTTTTATGTGTTAAGAGAAAAGTTTTATGTGTTAGCAATTTTCAAAATTAAACAAATAAACCAGGCAAATTCTAACCTTACTAATTTATTGTGAAAAACATATTTTTGTATTATTAAATATGAACGTATTTGTAATAGAAAACGGCTTCGAGATAGCGAAACATTTGTTTAACCATTCCGGTTATTGGAAACAAATGAATCGATGGTGGCTGAAAAAAATGCAACTGATCAATGTGAGTTGGATGTTCAAAATTGTGCAAAAAAAAAATGTACACAAATTTAGCTCGTCGTCAATAATTGAACAAGTCAAATGTGTTTCAGCGCGAAACATATGTGTACAACGAAGTATTTGAGGAATTGTGTATTGCATTCTACAAAGCGAATATAGATGACGCTCCAGATGTTTTTTTTTGATAAGTGATGTTTTTTTGGAAATGGAATTTGTGACAACATATGTTCCACTGAACTGGTTTTGGAAGACAACATTCAAGATACAATTAATGTAAGCTTTTTGTTTTGATTTATATAATTTTTGTATTATAGTTCGTCTTTTTGTATTAAATTATTACATTTTTTGTTAGCTAAAATTTTGACGAGTAAAATTACTCGATAGTGTTTTGTTAGTGAAAATTAGTGTACATTAGAGATTTTTCCTTGGTGAAGACCGCGCATTACAGTACATTCATTTATTAGTTAAAATTAAATAAACCCTTGGATAAATAGATACCGTATGTAGCTATATTTTTTCTATAATAAAGCCTAATGGCTTCAATATCTTTTAGCAACTTGTAATGTTGATTTGATTTAAATATTTAAATACATTTAACGACCAGTTTGTTGTACTAGTATTTTATACAACAATAATTATACAACACAAAAAAATGTTTGTGATGATGAATTTAATTTTACTTAACAAACCATATTTTTCTTTTTAAAATAAAACTGTTAAGAAGCAAAATTCAATAATAACTTTTGCACATGTCAAAAGTCAAACGAAAATTAAAAATTTTATTTTGTAACATCATGGAATATCAAATACGATATATATTTTTCTCTTTCTTTACATTCGATCTTTGTTTCACAGCACATTCGATGTTCGAAATTAGAAACCGATGCACACGTTTACTTTTATTCTTTTTGTTTTATTCTTTTGTTTTAAATGACAAAACGTATGCCGTCAAGGTAATATAAAAGTTAGTTCAATTATGTGCAAAAACGTGTCGTTACAACCAAATGCGTTACATACAAATAACAAAGTTAAACAATTGTTATTTGAAATGTATCTCATGGCGAAAGAACGACAACATAAAGAAGAATCTCCATAACACAGAATCAGCTTGAACTACACGATTACCTGAGATCATGAATCGACCAATAACTGACCAAAAGTGAATCCCAGCACACGCCAAATCTCTAACAAGAACTTTCACGGAACGGTGAGCTTCATTATTTTTAATGTCTATCACGTTTGTCTGAGTACAAACATAAACCAAATGCATAATGAATTCCAATGAACGAAAAAAAGTGAAGAAAGTTGTAGGAAGCATTACAGAAAGATTATGATTTAATATCCTTAGCATGATGAACCAAGATGCTTTAACCATGCAGAATTTTGCATTCATACATTCCCAATCCTGGCTTCAATTATTTCCGGCATAAATTTTGGTACTAGTCTTGTGGAGAATTTATTATCCGCGTCACTCAAATGGCGTTTCCGCACAAAGACACGCGGTTGAGGTAAAAATGTTTTTATCCGAGTTCTGAGATTATATTGATGTTGGGATTTGTCGAATGCAGACATAAGGTTTGCTTGAACATAAGATCTAAGTATGAACAGACGATCTGAAACAATCCAGTTCTTCGTAAGTCTCATCGAGGATGTGAAGGATTTTAAAAGTTGACATGTCCTCCAATCTGAGACTGGATGTTGTCCAAGCAAGTAATACGAAATGTTTTGAGTGGCACTATGCACAACAGTTTGCAAAGCATTTGTTATTTCTCCCAGATTATAATCCCATGTTGCAAGTTGAACCTTCATATAAACTCGAATGGCAGTGAGTACCGATCTGTTCACCCTTGCCGAAGCGTTGCTTTGAGGACTGTAGACTCTAGTTCTAACATTTAGAATATGAAAATCCGATAATAAACTCTGAACTGATATACAATTTCATTGTTTACCATTGTCGCTGTATAGAAACTCTGGTACTCCTGTGTTAAAAACACATCACCTTAGGTGATGTCGCGTTCCAAGAGATTTGAATAATACAAATTTAGAGAAATGATCAAGGACAATCAAAATTACTATATTCTCGAGCTTAGAACGGGGATACGGTCTTAAAAATCTATATATAAATTCTCTGCCATGGACGTTTAGTTACAAACTGGGATTGCATCGGAGGACGCAAAATCTGGTACGAGGCTCTTGTCTGTTTGTAGGTAATCACAAGACATAACATAATTGTGAACTTGTGACGCCATGTCAGGCCAATAACATTGAGGTCGGATTATCTCCAACGTCTTCTTTACACCTTCATGGGCAGCAGTACTATCATCATGGTGTCTCTTGATCATTTCCAAAGCCTAATATTTTGGTAACCAGTACCCTATTTCACCAAACTTACAAATTTGTAATTTCATACAAGTTTTAACAAAATTTGTGAAAATTTGCAAGAAATTACAAATTTGTAAGTTTGGTGAAATAGGGTACAGAGGCAAATCATTCGTATTGCATCAAGTTTCGAATCTACACGGATGTACAGCTTGTCATCCAAATGTTTCACCAAAGTAAAGTCTTTGGGTGACGTTTGGACTTTAGCTATCATCTGTTCTTGTTTTGATAACCTTTATTACAACTGATCGCGCCAAGTCACGCAATCTCTTAAATCAAAAGAAAATACAAATAAAAAACAGATCATTAAGCCATCACATCACAAAATGTGTTGGGTACTATAGTTTGCGTATTTCATTTGATGTCAATGGTTTAGATCACAGATCAAAACCAAAACTGTATGTCGGTATTGCAGAATAACTGCAACATTTAATTTTCTAGCACTCAACAGGCTTAATTTAATAATGTGCTAGCACTGAATGTGCTTAAACTTATTGTTATATAACTCGATTCTGCCAGTTGGTAGAAATGTCAAGTTTTTGGTTTTGTTTACCAATTGAAAGAAATGTAATGTTTTGAGATTAAAAAAACGTTTATAAAAGCGCTAACAATGCACTCTAATTATCAGTATCGATTTCAGTATCGAATTAATAGTTGTTTGTTAATTGTTCGAGTGATTTCTCAATCGGTCATTTGTGATTTATATCAGATTTTGTCATCGTCATCGTTCATGTTTAATGGTTAAATTTAAGTTGTTGTTGTTGTTCATTTTTAATGCTCCGAGAACACAAGAACCAATATGTTCATAGTTGCTTGAATTAGTTTTGATTGTTACTTACGAAGTGTTAAGAATTGTTAAGTAATTAAATATTTAATCGTAGTTATTAAATAATGACAATTTTTCAAGGATTATTAATATGTTAATTATAAACTGTGAAAACCTAAATCATATAGTGCTTTTCTTTGGATGGTTGATGCTTTTCTCCGCCATGTTTTGAATCTGTTTACAACTAACGGTCAGTATATGCTTAGTATCATTGTAATCCAATGTTGTTCATTATTGCATTGCTTGTCGTTATGATAATCGTAAAACGTCGATATCCTGTTGCATTACTGAAGCAATCATTATTGTAAAATACCGTTTTGCTGAGGCTTCGTCAACTTACTGCTAGTCATCGTTAGTGCTTTATTAATTGTCATCGAATGTTACTATATTGTATCATTTGTGATTGCTCATCGTCATCATTTATTGGAGTTACCAAAATAGTAATATACTGTTCGTTATTGAATAGTCGCCGTTATCGCTTTACTGATTGTCATCGAAGATTATTATATTGTATCATCGCTTTACTGATTGTCATCGAAGATTATTATATTGTATCAGCGCTTTACTGATTGTCATCGAAGCTCATTATATTGCATCATTTATGAATATCCTTCGTCATCGTTTATTGGTGTCATCAAATACTCATATACTGTTCGTTTACTGAACGGTTATCGTTACCGCTTTATTGATAGTCATCGAAGGTTGCTATACTGCATCATTTATGAATGTTAATCGTCATCGTTCACTGGTGTTGATCAAAATATTGATATACTGTTACTTTATTGAATAAGCCCCATTATTACTTTATTGATTGTCATCGAAGATTGTTACATTGTATCATTTGAGAATGTCCATCGTCATCGTTTCCTGGTTTCATCGAAAATATTGATATACTAGTCATTTAGTGAGATATTCATCATTATATATCGTTGTTGATTTGTCATCAAATAGTAATGTGCTGATTCATGTATTGAAATCTTCGTCATCATGTTATTCATCAATTAATGATATACTGTTGTATGTATTAAAATATTCATCATTCAAAACATTTGCTGATGTGGCATCTTAGAATTAATAGTTCATCGAACAAAATCAAATACAGTCCACTAATTGTTCAAATAATTCGCCGCATCAACAACATTCAAAATTTATTAATGTGTTAATAATCCGTAAAACATTTTTGAAAAAATGCATGAAATGTGCATTAATTATGCATGCTACAAAATCCCGTGCACACAATTGTGCATAACACATGTCATACACATGATGTGCACCATACCGTGCACATGTCGTTAAACGCTTTATGGGCTGTTCACAAATATACACAACGGTCTTACTTGGGTGAGGGGATTGAAAAATTGTTACGATTTGTAACGATGGTGAATGGGATATTTTTTGAAATGTAGCGCAGCCAAACTCCATCTTTTATTTAGACAATTAGATATTTTTTCTAGATATCAATTTTGCATTAACTTGATAAATTATTCATAAAAACTTCATTTAATCAAGGATCAAAATACTTTTCACAGAACACTCTAGATATTTAGTGATTATTCTTTACTACTATTGAGATGATTTCTACTTTAAGTGTACAATAACAACCTTGGCCAGTGTTTAGTCTGATCATTATAGCATCGCTTTCAACTGGTAAATTGAGCTTTCGGGTAATATGTTCACGCTCATTCGTGTTTTCATTTACCCCGTATATATAAATGCGAGTTGGGGTCGAACCCAAACCCACAAATAAAACTCTTAGGCTGCAGCAACTGAACTAGCCGGGCTAAACGAAAGAAATTACTTAAAACAAAAAAAGGAACAAAAGGAGGAGGAGAAACAACAATCTTGGGATTTACAGCCATTAACATTTTATTAAAATCAAACATTTAGTCGCATTTATCCAATTTGTTTATTTTATTTTATGTAATTTCACAATCACATAATTAAAAATACAATCTAATATTGGCATCGGGCCATTTATGGTTTAGTTTCATAATAACATTCAAGCAATGAATTGAAAAAGTATTTCACAAGCATACCCGCAAAAACTATTATATTCCAACTTTAATGAAATCATTTAATATCTTGATTCTTGAAATCTTTCTCTAGAGTCTTCTTCATTATAATAAACATTGTCTCCAAAATCATTTCCATTTATACCATTATTGTTTTTATACATATTTCATTTTCTTATCTCAACCACTACTACATTGCTGCATAAAAAAAGTCCAAGCGGCACGTATATCCGCTAGAAATAGGTAGATTTCGAGATCAGACAGTTTTGTGTGCCAGTAGAATCTTATGTATCAGATTAGTTTAAACAAAACAAATTAATTTCAAACAGATATCGAACAAATTTTAAAAAGAAAATTAGCTACCTACAAGCAAAATTATATCTATCCAATTTTGCAACAAACAAATATCAAATCTACCACAAAACATGTGTGTGACAATTTATGAAACAAACCTACTCTATATCATATGTCGTGTAATTACTGCAAAATAACAAAATAGTTTATTTCTAAGAAAAAAAATAGTTTTTTTCTATTCAAATCTTTTATTTTTTTGACTGTTATAAGGTTGACATTGACTGTTATAAGGTTTTTGGAAATTGTAGTTGGGGATTGCTGCAAACTTTTTTGTTGAAGCCAACAAGTCAAAAACCTTTAACTGCAGAGGTTTATATATATAAGAAATGGATTAAAATGTTTTTACAGATTCTAAATTTATGAAGATTTTAAAAATATTAGTATCCAAACGGCCGTTATAACGGATTAAAAAAACCACTTTTTTTTCTAGTATAAAGCCTATAGTTCCTTAACCATGTGTCAGATTTTTTTGATTTACGAACTTGTCCAAGATATTAATAAAACACACATTTTTCAGAAAGGTTTTTTGGTCTGGCTCCACAAATGCAACCGTGAGAGCGCCGGTTGATTCAAACGCATTTTGTGTTTTACAAGCTTTTTTGTTGGAGCCGCTCACTCAGAAAGCTCCAACCGCAGAGGTCTTTTTTTTGAAAGAAACTGATTAAAAAGGTTTCAAAGATTCTAAATTTATGAAGTTTTTAAAAATATTAGAATCCTAGCGGCCGTTATAACGGATCTAAAAAACAGAGTTTTTTTCTAGTATAAAGCTTCTAGTTTCTTAACCATATGTTGGATTGGGCTGATTTTCGAACTTGTCCAAGATATTAATAAAACGCACATGTTTAAAAAAGGTTTTTTGATCTGGCCTTATAGATGCGACCGTGAGAGTGCCGGTTGTTTCAAAAAAAAATTTTTTTTTGCAAACTTTTTTGTTGGAGCCGCTCACTCAGAAACCTCTAACTGCAGAGGTCTTTTTTTAAAACAAATTGATAAAAAAGATTCCAAAGATTATAAATTTGTTAAATTTTTTGCAATATTAGTATCCAAACGGCCGTTATAACGGTTTTAAAAAATCAAATTTTTTCAGAAAAAAGCCTCTAGTTTCTTAACCACGTGTTGGATTTTGCTGATTCACGAACTTGTCCAAGATATTATTAAAACACACAAGTACAGAAAATTTTTTTGATCTACCTCAACAAATGCGACCGTGAGAGTGCCGGTAGTTTTCGTTATATCTCATATCGTTTATATATATATATATATATATATAAATTTTTTTTTTTTTTTGTTTTTTTGTCTCCGCTTATCATATATAGTCGTTTGGCACAAAAATTTTTCCGAAATTCCGAGATGAAGCCCATTGCAATAGGTAGATTTTTATATGAAATCTACCTAAAAATCGAAAGATATAACTGAAACAAAAAAAAATAGTTCTAATAAAAAGAAAATTCGTTTCATTTAAATTCAATGGTTTTATATGCAAAATGTTTTCTTTTTATTTTGACTTTCAAATGTTCACTTTATCTTTAATTTTCAATCTTCTTAACATTTTGGAAATAAAAAGAAAATTTTCTATAAAAAAAATACGCAGAAGAAAAACTAGTTTTAGAAAAAGAAAACTTACATTTTATTAACTTTTGTTTTAGGTAATACTCATACCCAACTCGTACGAGTACTTACATAGTTATAGTTTGAGCTTACGCCGGCTTTTTCAACTATAATTTTCATTTTTTATTATTCTTTGGTTAACTCTAGTTTATGTATGATATAATCATATGCAGGTTTTGTGCTTCCTTATTTTTATATTGTTAAGTTATAAAGAGGAAAAATCTTAAAATATTCTTAACTTATACATCCTTGTCTTTGTTTATTCTGGACGGAAAATGAAGATAAAACTCATAAGCGTCTGTAAACAGAATAATTTATATTTGACATTTGAAATTCTTTGAGTTCTCAATATGCTTGTAAATATTTTAACAAAACTATTTGATTCTTTGTTCCATTGTAAAATACAAAGCGAGTTCTTTAGAAGTGACTTTAATTAGTGACTGAACTAATGTAGTAGACGATATTGTTTTTGTTTTTCTGTTGACCATAAATAATGGTTAATATTGCTTAAACAAATTAAGCTTAAGAACAAATGGTTTCAACCTTACAAAGAACTGCCATCGATCAATGATGTCAATTTCCTCCTTTGGAACTTTATTTTATCGGACCAAAAAAAATCGTCGCAACAGCAACTATGACAAAGGGCCGTGTGATAAAATTAAAATAAATCCCATCCAGATCGCCCACCGTTTCTCTTTTAAATTCTTTGCTCAGCATTTTGACCAATACTTTGTACAAGTATCTCGTGTGTTCTTGATTTCAGAAATCCATAACTGAAAATTTTATTATTTCATAATTTATACAATTTCATTTCATTCGTTTATCATCAAATTAAATCGAAACCAATTGCTCATATTTCTAACATATAACTTCTTATCCAAAATTTCAATAAATTTACATTCAAATTAAATTATATATATTCATATAAATCAATAAGTTTTAGTGAAATTGTTGAGATTAAATCAAATGATACTGACAAAAAATAGCAATTCCCATAAATATAATAAATCTTCTCAAATACCGTCATTCAACCCACAAATCAAATTCATTAAAAATCGATTCAAATTATTTTCGTCTATTTGAAATATGAATATTCGATTGAGAGGCACTTAATGCTTTCCTCCAGTGGACGAAAAACAAAATAAATTTTAAAGTAAAGTAGTTGAAGTATTTATTGATTGTAAAAATTTTTGTTTAAACTTAATTTCAATAATCAAATTAGCTTACTAGTTCCCAGAGATTAAATAATATATAGAGTCCTGAAAAAATTGTTATGCCTTTGGTAATGAATCCTTCCAGGAGCAAATATGCAGTTAGCATTTCCTTTATTTATCAAACACGCGAACGGATTCTGATTTTTGTAAGAGTTGAGTTAAATTACTTAAGTCAACTTAAAATCGCCAAAACACAGAATATATTTTATGGGTCATTCTTTTACGAACCGAACACTTTAGCTGAAAGTTTTTTATAGGTTTTATATCGAAAAAAAGATATATGTGTTCGAGGATTTTTTTTTGGGAAATATAGCGGTTCTAAATTTTGAGAACTTCGTGATTTTTGGCCTGACGAGTTATTTTTAAATATTCATAACTTCGGTTCCACTAAAGATAGAAACTTCTTATTTTAAAGTTTATTTTAAAGTTTAAGGATGCTAGTTTAAAAAAAATAAAATTAATAAAAGTTGTCAACAATTTTCCTATTGTTATAAACAAATAAAATGTTCAAATCGGGCTTTAGTCATTGCCCTACCCACCAAATGAGTTTGTTGTATGACCTGACCATCGTATTCTACGTTTCATTTTCTATAAAAAACGTATTTTTAATTAACGGAGAAATGATTTATAGAAATAAATTAATTTATCGAGCGCGGATGACAAAAAATTCCAGGGTCATTCTTTTACATACCAAACAGATTAGGACAAAATGTGACATTTTTGATTCAGCTGAAAAAATTTTTACGGGTTCTATATAAACAAAAAGATATACTTGATCGAGGACTTTTTCTTTTTTTTTAGGGGAAATAGAGCGGATCTAAATTTCGAGAATCTCATGATTTTTGGCTTGAAGACTTATTTTCAATGATTCATAACTTCGGTTCTGATAAGATAGACAGTTTTTGTCATATTTTTTGAAAGTTTGGGTTTAAGAATTTAAAAAAAAATTTGTTATTTATAAAAATTATTCCAAATTCCTATTGTTATAAACAAATAAAATGTTAAAATCAATTTTTAGTCATTATCTAAGAAAAACAAAGAGTGCCATCGTATTCTACGTTCAATTTTCAATAAAAAATGTATATTTAATTAATGGAGAAATGAGTTTTACTGTTACAAATAAGTTAATTTTTACAACGCGGGATGACAAAAATTTATGAAATTTTTTATCGTCCCGAGCTCGATAAATTAGATTATTTCTAACAGTAAAACTCACTTCTTCATTAATTAAATATATTTTCCAAAAAAAAAAAAAATCCTCGAACACGTATATCTTTTTTATTCGATATAAAACCCATAAAAATATTTCGGCCAAATCAAAAATGTGTCGGTCAGATTTTGTCCAAATCTGTTCGATTTGTAAAAGAACGCTTCATATACGTCTTTGTAGGACTCCAACCAAGACTTCTTGACAAGTCTCTGTCGATGTTTAGACTTTCGATAATCTGTATTTTGCTCATATGCTTGTTCTAGCTTTGTTGTAAACTGCAAGTGCAGTGAAACTGCTAACAGGATTTTCATTGAGATTATAGGACATGTTCCCAAGGAACGTTTTGCAGATACAGGCAAGTCATTGTACCTTCTCTAACTCCTTTTGGTCACAGTTGAGCTTTTGTCCCAAGTAACTGCTCTATACGTTATGGTGGGTTTAATTATGACGGTACACATCCACATATTTTATTAAGGATATCCTCTATGTTATTCCCGTCCCACTAACGCTCATGTTTGACCCGAAACGTTTTTTCAAACCATATGAGCTTTTACGACTTTGCTTTCTTTTCAAGTGTTTGCTACACAGGAGTTTGCTATCTAGAATCACTCGTACATAT
Source organism: Diogma glabrata (assembly GCA_963693315.1). NCBI lineage: Eukaryota > Metazoa > Arthropoda > Insecta > Diptera > Cylindrotomidae > Diogma > Diogma glabrata. The sequence continues at coordinate 251,490,203 of OY856188.1, read as the reverse complement.
GTTTTCTGCTGTATATATTTCCTTAGTCGCTTTTGTTTATACGATTCAAATGGGGCTTTATTTTAGCTTACACAAGCTTTCCATGATTTTATTCAGATAAAGTTTCAGTTCTACTGCTAGGTATTGACCATGTGTTTACCAGATTTAGACCCGTCGGTCGCAGCTTTATTAAATTGATAAGTCTATGGAACTTCGGTTTGGTGACATACTAATTTATCATTTTGGATTAATGTTCTCCATGGTTCTGGAGTTCCTTTGCTGTTTTCCATGGTTCTGGGATGTAGTAAAACAAATTACACAGTTTTCCTACAATAACTTCCCAAACTATATTCGCAATATCTTCCAAATTCCTACCAATGAATATAAAAACAATTGACCTAAAACCTTATTAAAATTAAAAACAAATATTTCATAAATTACCTTTATCTGGGTTATTTTCAAATATTTTGTTAATATCGCTTAATTTAAATAAAATCAATTCGCGACATTGGCATTAAATAAAATTTAATTAAAACACAATCAGTAGGTCAGTTGTTTCAATATAAAAAAAAACAATAGTCAACGCGTAATCGATTTTTAAATTATAAAAGAATAGTAGATTCTTGTATGAGCTTAGAATGAAGGCAATTCTTCACGGGGATGAAGTTTCCCGAATCGAGCGTAGCGAGTGGAGGGAATCATCCGAGTGAAGAATCGCCATCATCCTAAGCTCATACAAGATGCTATTTTATCCACGACTGTAAAATAATTCGTTTAATTTCCAGTTTTCATGCAAACATTTGTATCGTCATATTGAAATAAAAACATCAAAGATAGCGAAAAACAAAACAAGTTTGTTGTTTAATTTGTTAGGGGAATATTTAATAAACTATTATAGAGCTGTTAAAGAGTTTTAATCAAATTCACTAGTTGTGGAATGAATACAATTACAATGGAAGACATACGCATGGAAAGCATATATTCTTTAGTAGTCGTGGATAAATACTTTTATCAATAAAAAAACGTAGTAGTAATTAAACGGTGAACCAGCAACAACTAAACGAGTCGGGACGGAATCAGGCAGTCAATCAGTTTATTAGTTCAAAAGTTATTAAAATAAGTTTAATTCATAACAGTAAGTTCACTTCAAAAGTTATTAAACTAAGTTTAATTCAGAATAGTAAGGTCAGTTTAAAAGCTATTCAAATAAGCTTAATTCAGAATAGTAAGTTCAGTTTAAAAGTTATTCAAATAAGCTTAATTCAGAACAGTGAGTTCCGATCAAAAGCTATTAAAATATACATAAACTCAATTCAGAACATTATAGATAGAAATACAAATTAAAACTGAAAAATAGAGACTTTTTGATATAACATCTGCAAAGTACCGAAGTATCACACACATATAAGAACTACATTTTGTTATATAGTAGTGTTGTAAATATTTGGCACTACAGGGATATACCAAAGCGCCAGACTTCTCCTGAAGATGCCTATGAGGTGCGACAAAAGCAATTTCTTCCCCTCTGAAAAAAGACGTTGAATGTTTCATCTACCGTTCTGTGTTTCTATATCCTATTTAATACTATCTTTCATAAAAACTGGGGCAGTTACCTTCAGTTACCCACCTCTGAGTTTGAAACTATCTGTGAAAAGTGAGTTTTAAAATAAAGCCACTTTTAGTTTTCGTCGCACTCGCAAATAACAAACTTTAGTTTGGGTGCTCAGACTTTCGGCAACTGGTTCTCCAATACTTTTTAACTACTTCCAGCTCTTCTGTTTACAACACAGTCGTTTTTCAGAATTGCTCCTTAATCGTGTTTACTGCACCTGCGTTACTAGTGATCTGCTTTAGGTGGTGTTATTCCTACTCAATTGGATGACTTATGTGGTCTTCTTTGCCGGTTTGTCTTGCGGAATTCTTTATTCTCGATTGTTCCAGAAACCATCTCGCACGTACCTCACTAAATTTTGTAGGTCGTAAAAAGCCTTATGGCTGGATTCTGTACCCTCTCTTCGTAATCGCGTCTATTATTATGGTATTTACCACAAGCCATAAGCTGCCTGCTTTTCACCTTAATGTTCCCTGAAGCGGCCCCTAACATGCAACGGTATTTAGGTTTATTTATTTCTAACGGAACTAGGAACATTGCAACCCTGGGATCTTAAATCCCGAGATCACGACACATATTTTTTATCCCAAAATCTAGGAATTAATGAAAAAATCCCAGAATTACGAGATCGCCATATTTGCCGGGATTCATCAATGAAAACACGAAATTTAAAAGTAAGCAATATTAAGTTCGCATTAAGTGATCAGTTTTTGTTAATTTATAAACTTTTTTCTTTTTAGTTTACAGATATGACAACCTCGCGTACTCCAGTGCCTATTTTTGGCATATTTACTACTGGCAACCGCAGTGATAGTGCTAATGATTAGACGTTATTGAATCGCATGACATAACTAATACAGTACATTACAGCATTTATTCTCTAGCGTACACCACACCTGAATCGATTTTTGAACGAAGTTTCCACAAACTGGCACTCGACGTAACTAACATATTGGGGCTTTTGGAGACTTACCAACAAATTCGGCAAGTTATTTGGCAACAATGAAACTGAATCGATCACGAATTGATAATTAAAAATACCTTACAATATTATACGGTAGTTATTGGATGACACACACAATACACATTAACCATTATCATTTGCTATACGAACAAACTTAGTCCTAAACGGCAAGATTATAAAAAAATATTTCCAAAAAATCAACCCAAACTTAATCCGTTCTATTATTAAATTAAAAAGATACATATTTAGAATTTTATATACAAGTTGCTTAGATATAGTTTTGCTAATTTTGTTGCTTAGCATCTTTCTCCGACTTCAATAATTTCAGTAATATTGTTTCAGCAAAATATATTCTTAAAATTTAGAAAAATCTAGATAAAAAATCAATGAAGCAATTTTTAGCCGACTTCTTTACATTAAATAACAATCAGATATCTAAATCCATATTACCCAATTCAGTAAGTGTTCCAAATGCTTTAATCTCATTTTAGAATTAGTGGTTGTTATATCATTTTGTTGCTCAATGTATTAATCAAAATCCTTATTGAGTCCTTTTATCATAGAAGTTGAAGATCCAGTCATATGGTTAAAATTCCTGCTTTTGATTTCAGAGGAAAACTTTCGATTGCCAAGTTTTTGTCATAGTTACAGAAAGACGTAGTACAAAATTTAGTACATGATTAAAGTATTTAACTTTGTACAATCCTTACCTGCTTCAACTTATTTTTTAAGACATCAAATCACCCACCTAAAAAAAAAAAAAGTTTAATGTTAAAAATCAATTACAAAAACGACAAAAAATAAAAAATCTGGCAGTTATGATGTAGCATTATTGAGAACTTTGTTGAAAATTATACAAGAAGTTCCTCTCAATTAAGGCATTCAGTACCGGATGAAACAAAAACCTCGATTGAAATAAACACACCCAATAAATGGGTATTAAAACTGGTTCACAGTTTTGTTTTTTGTTTCAGCAACCCGATCTAATTCAAAATTTTATCAAAATAAATGTCATCATGACTCCTCACTCGTTTGTAATAAGATTATCTTTATTGCAAGATAACAAAAGTATTTTCAAACCAGAATCTTCCTTATTTATTTTCAGTAGTAATTTCCCAAAGGCGGTGATAATTCGAAATAATATTCTGCCAAAAATTTTGAAGGCAAGTATGCCAGGTATATCAATACCACTTGCTTGAGGAATTTTCCAAAAAATTATGAGAATTTATCACCGAACAAGGGGAATTCGTTTAGAAAACTTTTGCCATTTTTCATATCTTTATAGATTTTTTTATGAATTATACGCATGGCCTAGTTTTGGGAAGCGATGTATATCAAACATAAAACTCTTTGTTAAAGTACAAGTTTTTTTTATCTCTGTTTAGATATGTATTACAAAACATCAATACGTTGTCAGAAAATTATAACAGATCATAAATTAACATAATTTAGTGATAAGATGATACACTCAGCAAACTACTCAAAAACCTCTCCATTTAGCATTTCGAGAAAATATTACAAAATCACTAATTCATATTTCTTTCAAATTTCCAAAAATATTGTAAAAATTAAATAAAATCACAAATTCAACCTTTTTTTTCAAATTCTAAAAATATTCCAAAAATTATTACAAAACCAAAGATTAAAACTTTTTTCAAAAATTCTAAAAATTATGCAAAAATTATAACAAAATCAAAAAATGAAACTTTTTCAAAATTCCAAAAATTATAATAAAATCAAAATTTTTCAAAATTCTAAAAATATTTCAAAAATATTTCCAAAATTCTAAAAATTATTAGAAAATCTAAATATTGGGTAGAATAATAAATAAAAATCTTTCTTTTGACACACTTGACAACATTTTTTTAACAAACTTATAATGCAATAATCTAGGTTTTGGTCTCATATACCAATCCCGACTAACAAGATGTCTTCGAATTCAATGTTCCTATTCGTAATCACTTAAAATGAACGTTGTTACGCAAAAAATATGCAAATTTCCTTGTTTTGACACACTTGACGATTTTTTTGACACACTTCTGGGACAGTTTTCGAACACATCGGCTCTTATTTAGCATACCTATTTTTAGAAAAAAAATTTTTGAAAGCCCTCTAGCCGTTTTCTAGAATTCGTCAGTTGTGACGGCAAGCCGGATGGTCAGCAGACAGACGTATATTTTTTTTTGCTTTTTTAGAATCAGTAGGTCCTAAAACGTCGAGAAATGCCAAAAAAAGTGGGGGTAAGAATTTCACTTTTGGCTCATGGATGTAATACTTAGGTCTTTCAGACCGAATTAACTTCAAAATAATTTTCACTCTCATAAAATTTATTTGTTATTTGAGAAAATATGATGTTATGTTCGAAATATTTATTATTTTTCATTAAATTGTTATACCGTTTTTCGTGACGGAAAAATCATTTATTTTTTCCATTAAGTCGCGCCAATAGATGTTTCACATCAAAATAATTATCGCAAAACTTACTCGGCCTGTTGGGATCGTGGAAATTGAGGTGGAAGACATGCAGGGGAAAAACTTGGGTTTTTACCACGTAAAAGACTTCCGCTCTTGAGTCTTGTCATCTTGCTTTTCTTCGTTTACGTTTCTCTACTTTTTTGAAGGTTAATCTTAGTGAGCTGACCCCGAACTAGTCAAATCCAATATACAGATTTACTGAATTAGAATTATGGAACCAAAACGTATTGATATAATATACATCCTTCAAAGGACAGTAAATCCACTAAATATATCAATACTTTAAAAAAAACTAAAACTAAAAATAGTGCGTGTGCGTACCAAAAATGTTAGCAATATAGTAAAAGTGTGTCTGTACTTATTTCAAAGTTATCTTTGTAAGTCAAACATAACAAATAAACAATTTATATTAGAAAAAGGAATAGTTTTCCACTCTTAATTAGAAAGCCGAATTGACTTCCTTCATGCTGAAAAATATAATATTGTTTAATTTACTTAAACTTTAAACTTATAACAACTAAAGTTTGGTTAAATTTTTTTTTCTAAATTTTAAACTTAGAAAAAGAAATTGTAAACTTTTCAATTGATTTTTTTCATAAAAACTTTTCTCAACGATCAAAATATTTATTTTCATCTTGAAATTGCATTAAAAGAAACTTCCTTAAAAGCTTATGGCAAAGCAAATAAAATAAATATAAGTGACTAAATAAATTTTAGTTATAAGTATTAAACTTACTCATAAATGTACAAAAATATTGCAAAATAAAGTTGGGGAGACAACAATTTTGTTTTATAATTTAATGTACAGGGAGGTTTGTAAGTGGTATTGAGGATAATACGAAAGATATATTTGTGGTTTAGTAGTGAAAACTAGTTTGAAATGATAAATGTTTTAGGTAAACTGTGAAAACTTTTAATCTAAACAAAATTTTATCGCAAACTGTGTCTTTCTTTTCATCATAAATTATTTATTTAATATGAAAAAACTTTTTCCCAGAAGTGTTAAATATTTGAAAACTATTTATGTTAAGAATTTTCCTTTTACATTTTCTTAAATTTTTCTTGTATTTTTTCATCTATTTTTATCCATTTATTTAAGTAAGGTGATGAAAATTTTTCAAAAATTTTAGATATTTAAACAAAAAATTAGTTTTAAGAAAAAGTTTTTCAAATTGTTTTCCCTTATATACATTTTAATTTATTTATTTAAAATTAATTTTTTGGATTTAAGATAAAGGTAAACACTTTAGAAAGTTTAGAATTAAAAGTTTTCATAATTTTTTCTTTTTATGAGAATTTAAGTGTATTTGAATATTTTAGAAGAATGAAGATGGTTGTTGTGTGTAATGTTGGGTAGGTGAAGTTATTATCTCATAAATAAATAGGGGATAATATATGTGCAGATATATTTAAAAAAGCTTGCTGATTTGATAGAATATTTCATCATGCATGATAGATGGCAAATGCTATAAGCGTTTCTCCTGTTAAGCATCCGCATTACTACAAAGCTAGCTGCAGTTCTCCCCATTTGTTTAACACTTTTCTTATATACTAGATTTCTCACCATTATTGGGTTTTTGGCTTTAGTAGTTTTAGTAGGACCGGCTATGCTTGATGCTCTGAGTATAAGCTACCAGACGGGTCGCAGGTGGTAGATAGAGTAACCCCTGTTCCGATATTATTGTTTACTAACAATAGGATCGCGTACAGGAGAGATTCCGAATATCAAATAGGGACCCCCAACCATACACTCTCACTTAAGCCAGTGGAGTGGTATCCGTGACCAGGTGATCGATTAGCTGATGGTAATCTTCATCAGTCGCTAACGGCGTACAACTCAGACCTCGGTCTCCCCATGCAATATTGTGACTTGGTCACGTAAGACGACCCTGTTGACTCGACCGTCTTTCGACATATAAATATATGCATTATGGGCAAATCGATCAATAATTTAACAAAAAAAAAAATAAAAACCCAAACACACACCATTACACATAACAGCACCACAACGTCCAAAAAACATAGGAACATTCTGTGGACGGTAATACGTTCACAGTAAACTTTTCAAAATCTGGCAGCAACTTCATCTCTACAACCGTAGGCTTGTGAAAATCTTCGGTTCGTGTCACACATGGCTCTTGGAGATTGAAACAAGTCTCTGGAAAGTCTCTATCTGGTGCAGTCAGAACCGAAGGTCAGCAAATCGTCGAAGATGCAGGCTTCCAAGACCAATGTAACAGTTGGAAAAAGGAGAAAGCGGAAAAACGTTTATGGTTCAGTGAGGAGAAAAAAGAAGAAAACTAAGGCTGGTTCCTCACTGCAAACAGGTATTGCAACGCAGGTCACTACATCTAGCGGTCCCTCTGCAACAACACCTCCCTTGGACACGAGGGCTGAGATGATCGAACAGATTCGTCTACCGATCACCTCGGTCCCGCGTCAAAAGGCGAGCCTTTGTATGGGTCATAATAGGGCTGCCAGTGATGGCAGTCCAAATCCTATACAAGGGGATGACGACACGACCCACTTTGGGGTCTTGAAGCACAAAAGCGGAAAGGCTTCAAGTGATAACGTCTCAAAGATTTCATCGAAGTCAACGACAACGACAGGTCCGAACAAGGTTTCATAAAGCTACGGTAGTGCAGCCAAGAGAGGGCTAGTGGGAATTGTTGAATCTAACAATGGAATTATCAGCAAGGAACAAAGCGATTTTTTTTTTTTTTTAAATAAAATGTGTTGTGTAGTAGGAATTACAATATGTGTCACAATAACACATAAAAACCTTTTAAGACCAAGGTCCCACAACAACATACGTTCAAAGATATTGATGGACGTAAATCTTTCTTTTTTTGTTTTTTTTTATATTTTTGGTTAAAGAATGGATAACTAAACAAAAAATCCTATCACTGACAAAATATGACATAGGCCAATATTTTATGATAGGATAGAGAAAATATAAAGTAAATTAAAAAGTAAATAGCAAATTTTTACAAAAATTTGCTGAAACAAAACAAAACTGTAGTTGCCAATAATCCAGCCGGTTGCATATTCCTTGATCCTGTGACGCTCCATCTTTCTTGAAGATTGAAACCCACACATAGTTATATGAAAGGTCGTTTCCTCAAGGAAGCAACAGCGTCTCATCATCTAGGATTATTTCACCTACTAGATTTGTTCCAACTACTTCTCATTGAACTGGTTGGTGGAGGAAATTCCAGGTTGCATTCCATGGGCAGGAGCAAGGCTTTCAGCAATGAAGTTGTGTGATCTCCCTAAGACTCACCTGCCCATAATGCGGATTACAGGTCATAGACCATCTGAGATGGCGTTATTCTGTGGGACGTCCAAATGGCTTGGACAATTCCAAATGGAGGATCCGATCGTACGGCGGGAAGAAATTGGCTAAGGATAAAATCTCTGTCGAAGGAAACATTCTTTTTGATGAAGATAGTGCAAAAGCAATATATAATCGGAAAGCGAAACTTTTCTTCATGTGCGGTTCAGTAATGTTAAGTTTATTGGATCGCGCTCGAAGACATAAGCGAATATCACTGTTTTGATGGCTGTGGATAAGCTTGAGTTTTGACAAATCAATCTGCAACATAGCATAAGTGGGTCATATAATCTCATGGCTTCACTTTCTAAAAAGTTGCAGACAAAAATATTAAAAATTCAAGAACCGTGCATTATTAAAAACAGAGTAGCCGGTCTTTCATTGAAGGGCTGGGACATTCTGTATAAAGGAAGTCCTGACAAAACCAGACCCTTAATATCATCACACCAAAGTCTTGATATGCATCTTCTGGCTGAGTTATTCTCAGGGGATTTAACTGTAGGAATGCTCAGTTATGAAACCGCTACGGAAAAAGGCGGATACGCATTGTGTCTGCCTATTTTCCGTACGACTCAATTTAGACCCCAACCCAACGCAGGAATTGGTGCACGTGGTTGACTATGCCAAGCATAAAAACCTGGATATCATAGTCGTCTGTGACGCCAATTCACATCACGTAAGATGGGAAAGTACCAATAATAACAGCAGAGGTCAGTCTCTCTTAGAGTACTTGGCTACTACTAATTCGGAAATTCTAAATTCAGGAGGAGAGCACACTTTTGTTAGCTTCCGATGGCAAGAAACCATAGACATCACTCTATGTTCCAGATCTCTTCTAGAAGACATCAGGAGCTGGAGAGTGACAACGTATATATCCATGAGCGATCACAGATATATAAATTTTCTTGTAAAGGCGATCCCAAACGACGATCGCGTCTACCGCAAACGGATTGGATGTGCTTCAGGGGCATTGTAGAGGAGAAACGGGCAAGTGGAAGTATTTTCAAAGTCCGGGCTATTGAACAGGCCGTTGACCAGCTCAACCAGCTCAACGAGTCTAGGCTTTTCAGAGTTCGTGTCCCGAGACGAGGCAACGAAGCGCACCCAAGTCAGTTTTGTCGAACAAAAACCTTGATAAACTCAGACAAAGATCCAAGAAACTTCTGAACAGAGCATTGAAAACTCGTGATGAAGTTGATTGGGCTCTGTACATTGAAGCAAGAAAACTTTTAAAAACTCTTATTCGTAAATCAAAGAAGATGTCTTATGAAAAGTACTGTGAGTCGATTGAGACTATCACAGAAGGTGAGGTGCTGCACTAATGAGGGCCTTGAAAAAAGATCCTTCAGCGAGACTGGATAATATTAAATTATCCAATGATACTCACACTTCTTCAAATGATGAAACTTATACAACAACATTTTCCTGGCTGAGTACTTGGGGAGGTTCCTCAGGGGACAGCTGCGGAAAATAGGGGGTATCGGCTCCTTTGAGCCATACAAATCTCCAGGTCCAGACAGAATATGGCCTATTTTGATACAACAGCGTCTTGACATAATAGGGAATAGGCTCTTAAAGATCTTCGTGGTCTGCATAGCTCCCGGCTATGTACCACAGGCCTGGAGAAACGTGAGTGTTGTATTGATCCCAAAACCAGGGAAAATCAACTTTTGCGAAGTGAAAAACTTCAGACCGATCAGTCTTTCCTCATACTTTCTAATGTCTCTGGAAAGGTTGATCGACCGTTACATCAGAAACGTCTGTCTAAAGCAAACACACTAAGCAATAGGCAACCCGTTTATCAAGCGGGCAAGTCTACGGACACAATCCCTTCGGAGGTAGTCTCTGATATTGAAGAGACTATCTCTAAAAAGACTATCACTCTTGGCGCTTTTCTTGACATAGAAGGGGCTTTTGACATAGCCACTTTTGATTCACTCCTTAACGGATCGGAAAGGTACGGTGTGAATAAAACACTCCTAAAGTAGATACGACGGACACTGGAAGATCGATGTCTGTTTATTCACACGAAAGACAACACCATAATCCAGGAACATAGGTGTGAAGCGTGGATGTCTCTAAGGGGGCGATCTATCACCCCTGCTTTGGAACATGATCTGCCATCATGTAGGAGCCACTAGCTCCTAATTGAATTAAATAATAAAGGGCTGAAAACATATGGCTATGTCGATGATATTAGCATTCTTTTGAAAGGAGACAACATGGGGCATCTCTGCGGAAAAATCGAGAACGCCCTGTAAATTACAAGCAGCTGGTGTCAGAAGAATGGTCTCTCGATCAATGCTTCTAAAACACAGCTCGTTGCGTTTTCCATATAGATAAAACAAATAACTTTGCTCTTCCTTCAATCGGTAATAACACATTAACACTCAAAGCTAATGTGAAGTATCTTGGTGTTACTCTCGACAAGCGGCTCAATTGGGCTTTTCATGTGGAGACTAAATGCACAAACGCAACTGGAGTTCTGTGGCAATGTAGGAAGGCTTTCGGTGGCAAACGGGGTTTGGCTCAGAAAATGGTCTACTGGCTGTATAAAGTAGTTGTCAGACCCACTGTCAGCTATGGGTCCCTTGCATGGCACTTAAGAACTTTTGTTGGGAATGCGATAAAAAAACTGGATGGTTTTAAAATTATTTTTTTTGCATTTTTTTTAAATTTTTTTCTGAATGAACAATGCGTCGAGAATATTGTGTACAAATTTTAAGTCAATCCGAGTAAAACTAACGTAGTTACAGCATTTCAACGTTTCACCCCATTTTCCCGAAAACGTCATTTCTGAAGTTCGTGACATTAGAACTCAAAATCTACTCAACCGATCCTTTTGAAAATTTGAACATTACTTCTTCACATAAATCAACAGGTAATCAGGAAGAGTTTTTTTTTCATTTTTTTATATTTTTTAATAACAAATTAACCGCGATCTTTTGAGCTAAAATCGCGATTTTCACTTCCAAGTTCTGCAAAAAATAGAAAAAAAACTCTTCCTGATTACCTCGAGAAATACATCATCTTTAAAACGCATATCAATTTTTTTGTTTCACATGATCCGGTAACGCGTTATAATGTTCACCGCAAAACAACTTTTTTTCAAGGCGCCTCTGGAGATTCAACGTCACCGGCTGATTTATCAATATTTTTAATTGAAATTTTTTTCTGACATACTTCAAAAGTTGTGCAATAATATGTAATTAGATTTAATAAAATTATATTAATCATGTCGCCGCAAAAAAATCACAAATGTATGCTTTTTTTCGTCTTTAAAACCATAACCCCCCCCCCCCCCCTTGAGTGGTCTGGCAAGATCATTAATATTTTACTGATAGCCAGGCTGCACTAAAAGCTCTGGAAAACTACACTATTAAGTCAAAAATAGGAGCACAGAAGGCTGCAATGTCTCCAAGATGTTAACTCCAGAGTGGAGCCAACAAACCACCAAATTTGCTGTTAAATCTGACTCAGTCAGACTGCAGTCTAATGGTGGGACTACTTACAGGTCACCATCATGTGAATAAACATATGGTACGGCTTCGAGTAGAAAATGATCCAACATGCCGCTTTTGTCTTGAAGAGGATGAAACAGTCCCTCACATTGTGTAATTGTCGTGACCACATCCTATAAATGCACACATTTTTCTTTGCTATTTCTAGTTTCTTTCCAGGCGCATTACGTAAATAACCACGCACATTTACCAAACCTTTCATCTTCCCCTGATTAAACATTTGTTTTTAATGACAAAAATGATAAGTATGTGAAAAAAATGAAGAACAAACTATGTTCACTTGTGTAGATATAAAACACTGTTTGTGGTGTTGGGAAAAACATTAGAACATTACGTTCTGAAGATATCTATCACGCCAACAAAACTATATTTATCTAGCTATATCAAATTTTTTTGCTAGTAATACAACATTTGATTAGGATAAGGCAGTGAATAATTTAGCTCACCAGAACTATGTAATGTGGTAGAGCCTTAATTAATTTGATCCTCGGTATACAAAACACCATCTTAACTATTAAGCTTTTATAGACCACACAAACTTCAGCACACAAATATCGCATGGGCCTGTTTGAAACACGCCTTATAAACTAATCGTTGATATGTTTTATAAAATGTTTCAACAAAGAAAGCTCCAGTTTAGAGTTCTGAACTCCTGAGTAAGACCAAAGAAACGGAAAATTTAAATCGTAGAATTAATAATATTAAAATAATCAAAAAGGTACAGAGCTTTGAGTTATTTAATTTATTTTTATCACAAGTAGAAGAGTAAAATTATCCCTAATCGTTTCAGTTAAAGCTTTACCAAAATTTACATTTGAAATAACTTAAAGCTAAAATCATTCGTTTCGGTCAAAACTCTTACAGAAGTAAGTTCTATTCAGTTTTCTCAGAATCAAATAACAAAGTTTTCCATTAAAATTCAAACCCAAGTATATAAGTATATAAGATAATCTTACATATCAACATCTTATTTTAAATTGTTACATTAAGATCAAAACGACAGAGGAGAATAAAGAACATAACAACACAACAACAAAAAAAAACCAGTAGCACAAAAAACATTAAGATACATAAAATTCCTTAACAAGATAAAAATGTTATCTATAAGCCACAGGAAAACTGTGGAAAATATGTATGTGACTTTAATTTTATCCATTTTCAGTTTTTTTATATCAATATATATTTATTTTTTAATATTTTTGTTGTTGTTCTGTTACTTATCGTTGTTGTTGTTGCTACATAATTTTATTTTAAGTTAACCAAAAGTATTACAAAGGTAGCTATCATCACCAAAAATATATTCAGATTTTACTATGTAGGCTTAATACTGAAGTATTGATTTGAAATTTTCTAAGAAACTTTAATTTGGAAAACACTTTTGTTGGGTTTAAAAAAAAATATGCAAATATGTATATGACAGCTTACAAATATGAATACCAAAATCAGATTTTATGGGAAGTACTTGAATAACAGAATAAATATTAAAGGTTTTGATGGTAATTGCTCAAAAAAAAGTGAACACACATTTTCTAAACGTGACATTGTTATTATAGCTCATATTCACCCACCCCCAAAGTGTAAATAATTCAATTCTCATTTCTTTTCTCTATGTTTTTTTTTGTTTTTGTAAACCATTTGATCATTATATTTCATCAACTTTACAGACCATTCATTTTATCATTGAGCCACAACGAAACATTTATACCGAAAGATAAATTGCTTCTTTTTCGGCTCTTACAAAAAACCACCACTAACATTGCTGACAACACCAAAATCGTAAAAAAAGAACAAAATCAAACCAAAGGGAAATATAATAAATATTTATAGAAGTTGAAACAGAAAAATAATAACCGCTTTTGTGCTTTTAACATTTTTTCTCTCTCTCTATTTCGTACTTATAACATAAAAGGAAACAGTGAAATTGTGCGTAATTTTAATTCATAAAATATTAAAATTTAATTTAATTCTATTCTATGAAATAGAAATTTATTTTCTAACCCGTTTTTATTTCGTTTTTCTTTTTTTCCTAAATTTTATATATAAAATGGGTTCCAAATAGAAAAATAATAATAAAAGGAAATGAAATGTTTTTCAAAGGGAATAATAGAAAACCAAAACAGTGATAAATTTAAATTGGATGGTCTTATTTTTAAAATGAACCAAATTTCAAAAGATTTAATAGAATAAAAAAATATCATCACCAGAGAGTATGGATTTATGTTGAGCCGTGGTAGATTTAAAATGTCTCGAACTTGGGAAATATAAATAAAACGAAATTGTGGTAATTTTCGATCCCAAATTTAATATATATTTGGTATTTGGTATTTAGTATCTAGGATATCGGTGTCTGTTAATGTGTATCTTGTGTTTAATTTATCGTAACTGGCGATTCATATTTATGTGATATCTGGAATTGAGTATCTGGTGTCTAGAGAGTTTTATTTAAAGTTTTATACTAAAACGAATGTTGCCGAATACTCCATAAAAACGTTTGATATATTGTAACGTTTCTTAACCCAGTTACAATTATTTAGTTCGATCACTAAATCAGGAAATTAAAACACAATGGATTTTCTTAACGTTATAATTTTATTCGTTCAAAATTTTATTATAACAATATTTCTTCTACTACTATTCCCCTTAATTGTTCTTGTACTAACAATAATTCGCCACTTATAATTCTATTACACTTCCCTTACAGTAATCTTTTTCTTTCTACTTATAACACTGTTAATTTTAACTCGCCTATATCACAGCTAAATTTTATACTTTTTCTATCGCTGACAATTTTATACTCAATTTTATACTGACTTATCCTCGAACATCACCTCTTATATATACTACATGAAATAGCCTCGATAATGCTATAATATTCTAGAACTCAAACCTTCCTTTTATTTCAACATAAACGTAATAACACGATCTTCAAATATTGACACCTAGGTGTGAAATCTATTCTTTTCAATTGTTTTATTTACCAATTCTTATAGGATAAAACAAAAACTTCCTATTACATGTTTACTTTGGTTGCGTTGTTATCTTTTATTGATTTTTATATTCCTTTTGTAGAACTATGTTCTCTAAAGAGTATTTTCCTGAAAGATGTTCTATTGTGTTGTGTTCTATCATATTCCATAATTGTCACAATATGTTTGGAAAAGGAAAGGTTCGGACGTTTTAGCAAGTCTAATTCATTTGAAAAGTCATTTTCTAGTTGCACAGCATTATAATGTTTATTGGTTACATCTAGACATCAGCTCTGATGACGGGTATCTAAGGTCGGCTATAACTCAGTGATGGGGCGGGATGAAGGGGGGTAAACTATCAGAACGTGACTAAATCTTGTTTTTCGTCATGAATCACGTACTAGACAGTAAAGCCATTCATTCGAGCTACATATATGTTTTATCCTCCTCTGTGACATTAAAAAATTTTTTAAATAACTTTAAATTAAAAAATATCAGCCAAAATAAAGTTTATTGTTCGTAATTGTAGTTTGCACGTCAAATTGTTGCTTATATATTTAACAAAAGCTTGACTTTACATCACATAATTTCAAATTTTCATTTTAAAGCAACTCGTCACTTCGATAATAATATTGAATATCAATCACAAAAAGAGATTTGAAATTTTTTTTATTATTAAATGTTTACAAATTTAATTTATTGTATTACATCAATTAATGAGTTTTTTTTTAATTTAATAAACTTTATTTTATTAATTACTATGGGGTATCCCGCGGGCTTCGCTCCCCCCAACTAGCACAACGTCGCACAAATAGCACAACTTTAACACAATACAGTACTCCTTTTATTTTTCGTTTTTTTTTTCAAAATAGCGGGGCTAACTTCTATTCGAAGAAATGATGTTAGCGTTTTTTTTTGAATAAAATGTGTTGTGTTATAAGGTTTACAATTAGTGTCACAACAACACATAAATACCTTTTAAGACCTAAGTCAAGACCTAGGTCCCACAACAACTGGCGTTCTAAGGTCATGATGAACGCTTTTTTTAAACCTCTGCGGGTTGAAGTCACCTGAAATTAAAGATTCCGGCAAACTATTCCATTTGTATGCAGTTCGGACAAAGAAGTCTCTCTGCGATCTGCCAGTATGACAGCGTGGGATCTCGACCGTTTGATTGGTTGCGGTAGCCCATTGTAGAGTGGAAAGGGGGTAAGAATAAGTTTGAGGCATGATGCTGCTGAATGCTGATTTTATCTGAGCACTGTTGATGACGATATTTGTAAAAAACAACGAGGTCAGCAACAGTGCGACGATGTTGTAGGGAATCAAGTTTTGATGTCCAAGTTCGATCACCCACAATTCGTATAGCCCGCTTTTGAACAGAGTCCAAGAGGGCCAAGATGAAAATAGAAGCAGCACCCCAAACTTGACAACAGTATTTCATACAGGGACGAATATAGGACTTATAAACATGGAGCAATTGGTATGGAGTGAAAATTTTTTTGCATCTTATAGCATTTGCAGTTATAAATTTTTTCTGCTAGTGATACGACATTTTTGTCTGAGTTGCACAACCAGCACAACTGAAGAACAATACAGCACAACCTTTGTTTTTCATTTTTTTTTTAATGGCGGGCTAACTACTGCTCGAAAAACCGGTTTAGTCCGTTAACTTTTATTCATTGCTGATATTGCTGATATTGCTAATTCTTTCTGAGTAACATAACCAGCACAACTTAAGAACAATCCAGAAAAATCCTTGCCTTGCAATTTTTTTCAATATGATGGGACTAATTTCTGCTTAACCTTCTGATCGGAAGCTTTCTGTTCGAAAAATCGTTTTAGCGTGCCAACTTTTATTCATTGTTGAAATGGGATTCTTTTTGAGTAGCACATCCAGCACAACTGTAGCACAATACAGCACAACCTTTCCATTTTGTTTTTTGCAAAATGGTGTCGCTAATTTTTATTCGAAAAATTGCTTTGGCGTGTTCAAATGCTTCCGTTGGTGGTACGATATTTTTTTTGAGTAGCACAACTTTAACACAATACAGCACTTGTTTTGTTTTTTCATTTTTTTCAAAATGGCGGGCTAATTTTTATTCGAAAAAATGATGTTAACTTTGTTAAAAATTTCTGTTAGGGTTACGAAATTTTTTTCTAAGTAGCACAACCAGCACAACTCGAGTACAATACAGCATAAACTTTGCTTTTTAATTTTTTCAAAATGGCGAGGCTAACTTCAACTCGAAAAATCGTTTTAGTGTGTTTAAATAATTCTGTTGGTGGTACGAATTTGCTTTTGAGTAGCACAACTAGCACAACTCTAGCACAAGGACAACCTTTGTTTTTCAGTTTTTTCAAAATGGCGGGCTAACTTCTGCTCGAAAAATTGCTTCAGCGTGCCAACTTTTTTTCATTGTTGATATGGCATTCTTTCTGAGTAGCACAATATAGCACAATCTTTGTTTTTCATTTCTCTCGAAATGGCGGGGCTAAGTTAGATGATATTATGTTTAATTGTTATTTTAATAAAAAAAAAATGAGAAAAAACAAAAATAGTGAAGCATAAATGATTAAAAAAATTTTTCCCTGACAAATGAAAAGAAGTCAAATTATTACAAAAAGGTAAACAAATTAAACGAAAATAAACGAGAAAAAAATTAGTCGACATCGAAGAAGTTTTATATATGTGAATGGAATTTTATTATTTAGATGTGTGATAGTCAACTTAACATGACGATAATTTGAAGAATTTAGAAAAGCTGTTACAATCGTGGGAACGACCTAAATGACCCAAAAGATAATAAATCTCAAGCCGAGCTTTGAACAGAACAGAATATATGTGACTTTTTATGGAAAAAATACTCCAGTATATGTCTTTGGTGTGATAGACAGCAAGATATTAACTCTTTGGGAAGAATGCTAGCTATAAATTTATTCGCCAGTGTGGCGTTGAAAAGTCTGGAAATGTAATTTCAAATAAAGTTTGGAAAGAAAACTGTCTGACCCGGTCTAAAATTGTGAGTTCAACTTCGGCTATCGTATTGATTTTCGTTCCTAAGGTATGGAGATGTTTGGTTTTGCAGTTTTTTTTAAACAAAAAAATTTCTCCCCATTCTGATCATCGGTCACATAAGCTCGGATAGCTGCAATTACAGACCTGTGGACTCATGCTTAAGCATTTTATTATGGAAAGTATTTGGGTTTAAAAGTATGATGAACACCATAACGTTGGAATAGATCTCGAAAAAGGTTTGACTCAAACTGACAACCGTTGTTGAAAAACTATGTCTCGGGAACACCAAACAGAAAAAAATCGATTTTCAAGTACTACATTAATTTTACAGCAGTAGCGCATTCAACAAGACATATCAACAGAACTTATCCAAGACAATTAAAATGAACTTCTTCCTAAGTTTGGAACGCGGTTATACGGTTTAAGAAAATCGGTTTAAATATTTTGCCATAGTCTTTTGACTTCGACAAATGATCCTATTTTAGGTCTTGTACTAAAGTTCACAGGTTTACCCATCTTACACGTATCGCATGAACTAATACAGGTCTTAACATCATAAGCATAGAGCCATCTTAGATCAGTAAATAGTTCGCTGTAATTAATTTTTGTGCTATTCCGTAAGAGTTGAGCAGATGAAAACTTTACCATCTCTTACGTGCATATTGATATTACATTTTGTACCTTTTTATAAGAGCAAGGTAGTCATCACTTTTAAATGCTTCAGAATCCAGATCTCATCGGGAAATATGATGGAATCGATAAAAACTCTTGAGATTGTATCAGGATCAGCTTCAACTTTATTACTCCCTTTGCGAAATTCGAATTCAAAATTAAAACCTTGATTGCAAGATAAATCTTTGTGATTTATAGGCCACTTAAGGCTGGTATGATCGGTGATAATTATGTAAGTGATGCCCTTTGATATATGGACCAATCACAAAACTTTTTGATAAACATTACGGCGTCTAAACACTCTAGTTCGGCGATAATGTAATTACGTTGCGTAAAATGTTTTACGCTGGAAAATAACACTTCCAACTCTAGATTGAGAATTATCGCACTGAATAAAAATTACTTTGGAAAAAGCCGAAGTGGTTAAAACGTAAACTGAAGCAAGAAAGGATTTGAGAGCCTCAAACGAATGTTGGACATCATTATTCTCGAGTAGTTACAGATTTGTGAAGAAGATGCAAAAAGGGAATTGCTACAGACGAGTAATTAGGAATAAAGCAACGATACCATCCAGTCATACTTTAAAAACGTTGGATTTGTTTATCAGGTTTCCGGGACTAGTAATTTAACAACTGTTTCGACTTTGGTTGGGTCAGCGTGAATGCAACCATTAATAATCATGTAACCAAGATACTTGGCTTCCTTAAGGAAGAATTTTCTACATTAGTGGTTAAACTAGTGTTATATAACAGTCTGGCAACCTCAATATGGAGAGACATGTGCTCTTCAATGGTTGATGAAACAAAAAAAAATCGTCTAAGTAAATGAACGCTCGATCGTGTATATTATGCAGGGTGACTTTACAAAGTCTAAAAGGCATGACAATTAATTTATACAACGATCGCCCAGGAACTGATCGCGCTGAATCTGTCTTATCTCTAGACGACTTTTCAAGAGGAATCTGTCAAAATGCATCTTTCAAATCAATACTGGGTATGTATCTAGTTTGACCTAATCGACTTTACCATCGATTAAAGGTAACCGGTAATCTTTTACGGTAATCTCGTTTACTTGTCGTGCATCAAGACATAAGCGTAGTTTGCAATTTTTTAACTAATGTACCAGGAGAGCTCCACGCACTATTACTTTCTTCAATAAGACCTACGGAAAGCATTTTATAAATTTCCTGGTACATTAAAAATTGAATAGTTGGGGAAATGGAATACAATTTTTGTTTGATTGGCGTATCAGCCATAGCAATAATTTTGTGTTGAAGCAAGTGGCTAGTTCGGTTTACTAAATATTTTGCTGAAGGGATTACTCGAGTTAATCATAATCTAATTAATCTTGATCAACAATTGGGATATTAGTTTTAACATTAGCATAAGGTCTATTGTCGGGCTCTACGACAACGAAAATCTTTGAAAGAAGGAAACAAATAACTTGTTTATGACGAAAACAACAGTTGGAGCGAGACACAACCACTTTGTTATTTAAAGAGATAATATGCTGAGTGAATATGGTGTAAATGTGTCAGGATAAGGAGTAAACCTTCACACTCTCTTCTTGAAAAATTACCACTGTGCGAAGTAAAAGAGTGGGTTACGGAACACAGTCAGGTAGACAGTTCTGTAGTGTTCACTAGTCGAATCTTTTATGTTATCTCGGGTACCAGGCTGCACTGCTAAAAATTATACAAAAATTCTTGTAGTTGCTGATATAAAATCCGACAAACAATTTAAAGAAACTAGCCCGAAAATTTATCAAATACTTCGTTTTGCCCGTATCGGTAATTTACCGTAAAAATATTTACACTTTTCATATATTTCGACATAAAAAAATTCGTAAAAATTATCGATACGGTAAAAGTTCAGTCAAAGAAAAACAGCAAAATGAGCAACACATTTTCATTAAAATTTCGGTCTTTTACCAATAAAAAAAAACGAAATTTAATAAAAATAAACAAAAGAATTAAACGGGTGGATTTTATTAAATTGCTGGATTCATTTAACATGTCATGTATTTCATCTAAAAGTAAATTTTTTTGTGAAGGTATTGAAAACAAACACAAAAAAACAAATGGGCACTTTTAATAATTAATTTTAGTGATTTAAACAAATGATTATATTTTTTTATTGGACTTGTTTTTTGTCGGTTTACCGATATTTTTAAATTTATTCTTTCATAATATTAAGAAAATTATTGAAAATTAATATTGTTTTTATATATAAGTAATATTCAAATTTTTTGATTTTCGATGTTTATTTATCATTAAGAAAAAAGCGAAAAAAATATCTTTTTTCAATTTTCAAGTGCCGCAAAATAAAACTGATTTAATGTTTTGTTGATATCAAGGACAAACTAGAATTTGATCAAAATTCGTACTCACAAATGAAATCACGATAATTTTTATAGTTGACAACTTCACTCTTACTCTCAACAATTATTGTTACATATAAATTATTCATTAATTAATTAAAATTCAACTCATTGCTTGTTTTCCATTTCATAAATTTCATCAACCAAAATTTATTTATTTTATGTAGATTTACTTTTGGAAAAATAAAATTATTTAATAACTTAATTTAACCAATAAAGTTAAGCTTTTATGAATCAGTAAATTATTAATTCAGATCTTGTGTTTTTTTTTTCAAATCATTTTCAACAAATTTTCTAATTGGATATAACTCAATTTTCTTTTTTTTCTTTGAAAAAACAAAAAAAGTTTACAACGCAAAAAATCTTAAGTAATTGTTCAAATAATTTCGGTTTATGTATTTATTATTTCTTCCTTTCCCAATTCAAATTAGAAAAACAAATCATATTTTGTAGGGAAATTTTAGAGAAAATTAATAATCCAGGTTTGCCCCAAAGGCAAGAATTATCATCAAGAAAGACAGAGAAGGATTAACATCGAACATCAATTAACATTAAGTTTAATAGATTTGTACAATGGAAATCGATTTTAATTTTTCATTAACGATTGCCTTGTTTTTAACTTTTCTTTTGATTTGAAACCCAAAGATTAGAAATTGCTTGAATGGAATTAAAAGGGTGATTTTAAGGTAATTATATTTTTTAGTGTTCTTGAGCGTATAGCGAACTACGACATTAATTGGATGTGTTGTGTTTAATAAATGCAATCGAAATTTGACATCAAATCCAACAATTGTATATTTTTTACATATTATGTCATTTCGTAGATTCTAGATTCTTTTAAAACCGAAATTCAATTCAACAAACTTTTACACGATTTTATATGCTGTAGAAAATATTAAATTAAAAATTCATGTTCAAAAATTATAACATTAAAACTTTTCACTGATATATCTAAAATAAGTTCACAAGATAATTTCTCCAAGGAAAACATATTACAACCAACCAGAAAAAGAGAAGAAAGAAAAACTTTTTTGTATTTTAAGAAATGAATCAAAATTTTAAATTATTTATAAATAAAATTTTGTTTAAAATAATATTAGATGAAATCTTTCAAAATTGGGTATGCAGTAAGAATTTAAATTTTTTGTTGTTGGGGATGTTATACGTACTTTTTGTATTTTTCTTTATACAGGTTTCTGGAATAAGATCAAATTTTAAAATCAGAACTCACAAAATACCAAAATACAGTAATAAACAGTTTAAATCGTAGTCATCAAACATGTGTTAAACAATGCTTCTAAAAAAAAGAATGGTACAACAACAGCAAAAAATGTTATTGAAATTAAGAAAATGGAAAATGAAAGCGTTTTAAAATGTGATCGTCTATGGTAGAATGGAAAGAAATACTATTTAAACAAATCATTTGCAGAATTAAAAAAAGGTATTTACGTAATCAGCATACTGAATAGTGAATAGTGTACATGAAAAAGTGTAAATATGCGTATGTCAATTTTTGAAGGCAAGGCCAAATCGATGGCTAGTTAATTATGAAATATTATTGTAAAAACCAAAAATTAGATTTCACCAATTTAAACCAAATTATATGGTATACAGGTAAGACATTCTTTTACAATACCTTTCTGACCGACACATTTTTGATTTGGCTGAAATTTTTTTATGGATTTTATATCCAAAAAAAGGTATAATTGTTCGAGGATTTTTTTTTTGGAAAATATAGTGGTTCTAAATTTCGAGAATTTCGTGATTTTTGACTTGACGATTAGTTAATTTCAAATATTAATAACTTCAGTTCTATTAAAGGTAGAAACCTCTTGTTTGTTTTATTTTAAAGTTAAAAGATGGTAAACAACAAAACAAAAAAATTAAATTAATAAAAGCTATTAATAAATTCCTATTGCTTTAAACAAATAATATGTTCAAATTTATCTTTAGTCATTGCCCCACCCACGAAATGAGTTTTTAGTATGGCCATCGTATTCTACGTTTCATTTCCTACAAAAATTTTTTTTAATTAATGAAGAAATGATTTTTACTGTAAGAAATAAATTTATTTATGGAGCGCGGGATGACAAAAAATTCCATTCATTCACATAGAGTGTTTAGTGAGACCATCGTATTCTACGTTCAATTTTCAATAAGAAACGTGTAATAATTTGCTTTTTACCTCTGTGTTGTAGAAGTTTACAACACGTTTCACTTCACAATTATTAATTTGATTAAATTTTCCACAGTTTAAGTATACTTTTTTAAATTAATATTTTTTATTTTTAATAATTCACAATTTTTATAATTTAATAACCAAGATTTAAAAAAAATTTAATCTTATATATTAATACGCTAAAAAAAACTTTCTGGAGCCTAAGACTTTTTTATTCGCAGATGGATTCGTTTCAAATTTTCACTGCTAACTGATTTTAGTGTAACTTAGGTCTTAAAACTTTTTCACACAAATCGGATCATAAATAAAAAAGTTATAGACGAATTAAAATGTATTTTTGAATTTAACGGCCCTTACTATACAATATCAAATGGAATTGCCCAAGTCTTTTCTTTATTTTTCTATTATTATTTTTAAATTTCAATTTAGTTTATGCATTGATTTAGGAGTGTATAGACGCATTATTTTTCTTTGTTTTTTTATTATTATTATTAGTGAAATTAATGTTGTGAATGAATGATAATGGTATGAGAGAGTTTATTTTTTATTATTATTATTTTTCTTTGATTTAATTATTATGGTGTTAGTTAATGGTGAAATGAATGTTGTGAATGAATGAAAATGGTATGATTGAGTTACTTTTATTATTATTATTTTTCTTTGATTTTCTTTGATTTAATTATTATGGTGTTAATGGTGAAATGAATGTTGTGAATGAATGATAATGGTATGAGTGAGTTTATTTTTTATTATAATTATTTTTCTTTGATTTTCTTTGATTTAATTATTATGGTGTTAGTTAATGGTTAAATGAATGCTGTGAATGAATGATAATGGTATGAGTGAGTTTATTTTTTATTATTACTAGGAGGGCCCGGCGTGCTTCGCTACGCTTATAAATAAAGTTTTTGCGTAGACATTTTGTTGACCGTAGAAGCAATGATTTCAAAAAGTGGTAATGAGATATGCTAGGATATAATTTTTAATTTTTCTTTTTGAATATATGAATGAAAAATAATCAGAACTCTAGCTGATCAGTTCGGATATAAGTTAGAGATCAAATAAGCTTACTTGAAAACTTATTTGATAGCTAATTTTTCATATATCCGAACTGACCAGCTAGAATTCTGATTATTTTTCATTCATACATTTAAAAAGAAAAATTAAAAATTATATGCTAGCATTTCTCATTACCACTTTTTGAAATCATCATCAACAAAATGTCTTCGCAAAAACTTTATTTATAAGCGTAGCGAAGCACGCGGGCCCTCCTAGTTTTAACAATTATGGAAAAAATAAGTAAATTATTTTTATATTTTTGAGATCGTGTGGGTTGTATTTATTAAAAATATGTGCGACTGTTCGCGAGCGAGGTTGATTAGTAAAAGAAAGAAAGAAAAAGCAATCGTTTTGACCATTTTATATCGATCATGTTCAAAATGCTTGTGTGTGTGTGCGTTTATGATTATTGTCTTAGGGTTGCCCACCATATCGAAATCGCTACAGTACTCCCTCTTCAGTTTGGAGGTTGAAAATAGCTTTTCGAGAAGCTTTAGTAACAAATGGCATTATTTGTGCTTGTTTCGCACCAGATTTTATCCTTCGACTGAGGAGTTAACATTAAAGTCAACAAAACTTTAGACTTGAAATTAGGACTCTTCAGACAAAATGAGGCGGTTCACGTCTAAACCTTCTAATTTTTCGACGCAACAAGTCATTCGAGACTAAGTATCGGCGACGATGTTGTCTTCACCTTTAATGTGACGAATGTCGCTGGAAAATTTTGCTATGAAATCTAAAATGGTTTGACTGTCGTGGACCCCGCTCCGTTTTTGGCGTAAAATACTGAGAGGTGCGTTTTCTGCTGGATGAACGAGGTGAGTAGCATTTGCTAACAAAGCTTTCGCTTGACAAAATGCTGTTTCGCATTGTTCGGGCCATGAAAATTTTTGTTGAGATTTTGGTAATTTTAATAATGATAGATGATTGTGTATTGGCACAAGTATTTGAGCAATATTAGGTAGAAAACGGTGGTAATAGTTTATCATACCTAATAGTTGCTGTATTTTCTTAATCGAAGACGGGCTTGGTAAATCTTGTATGGCCGTTACTTTTGAGGCTGAAGGTTTAGCTAAGGTTGGAACACCAAAAATGCACTTGGATGTTTTAATCGTTATCCCATAATGAAAGAAACGTTTAAAGACTTGTCCGAGGTGAGAAAGATGCGTGTCTCTATCTGGACTTGCTATCAATATGTCGTCAACATATGCGAAAACGAAATTTAAGTTAACCAAAACCTCGTCGATAAAACGTTGAAATGTATTTCCAGCATTCCGTAGGCCAAAGGGCATCCGGCAAAACTCAAACAACCCAAACGGCGTTGTTAACGCGGTCTTATTAATATCGTCTTGGGTACCGGTACTTGGTGGTACGCCCTTACGAGATCGATTTTTGAGGAAATTGTACTTTTATGCAGTTGTCGCGAAAACGTGTGTATATATGAGGAATTGGGGACTGGAACGGTGATCGTGTTTAAACGACGGTAATCACCGCATGGCCTCCAATCATCTTGGTCTTTTCTGACCATATGTAACGGGGAGGATGCAGGTGACGATGATTTCCGTCAGATGCCCAATTTAATCATATGCTGAAATTCTCTCTAAATATAAAAGTATTTTGCCAGGTCCAGCCTTCGAGGTCTGCTGCAAGGTAATGTACCAAATGTTTCTATTTTGTGAGTAACGTTGTGTTTTATAACTTCATTACCGATATTATGTTTTTTAACGATGGAAATTCCTGTATTAGGTTGTCAAATTCATTATCAACCAAAAAATTAACAGGAGTTGGAGTATCAACGACAGCTATTGAAGCCTTTGCAACAAGCTTGGTTTTATTGTCGATTAGACAGCGATTTGCCACACTTACCACTAATTCATACTTGCCAAAAAAGTCGGCCCCTATGATTGGGCGGTTGACTGCAGCAAGAATGAAGTCGTGTGGAAAGTTTCTTTTTAGACCTACATTAACGTACAAAAGCTTTGAGCCAAACGTGGCAATTGTGGAGCCATTAGCGGCTGACAATGAATAATTTGGAACCTGTCCGAGTAAATGATTTGTGAGGTAAGACCGATACATTGGCACCCGTATCGGCTAAGAACGTAATATTGTTGTCGCTATCACTAATAAACTAACGGCGATTTTTTTGAAATGATACCCGCTACCCGCTGAAGTGGTAGC
This sequence comes from Diogma glabrata, assembly GCA_963693315.1. Classification (NCBI taxonomy): domain Eukaryota; kingdom Metazoa; phylum Arthropoda; class Insecta; order Diptera; family Cylindrotomidae; genus Diogma; species Diogma glabrata. Next base: position 251,463,866 of record OY856188.1, on the reverse strand, counting down.
AGACTCTACAATTTTGTTGATTCGTTCGATCTGCAGCGGAAATTTCGTGCATGATCTCCAAATTTTATATGGTACCAACACATAGATGGTTGTGACCGCGACCGAGACCGACTTCTTCTTGGTTGACTGTTATCATATGTCGTCGAGCAGGTGATCTGTCATGAGAGACGTTTAGGTTAGACATCATGGTTTTCAAAGCACTAACTTCTTTGCTTAAGAAAGAAATTTGATCATTTTCCTGATGGTTATTGGATGTTCCGACAGCTCAGATGCTACTTGTTTGAGAAGCTTCCCATAATTGGTCAGCCAGTGGAAGAACGATAGATATTTTTTTATCTGCTTGTGCTATAAAAGCTAAGCTAACAACCTGTGGGAGTCTACGAATCCATAGTTTTCTAATTAATTCATCACTTATTGTTTGTGGCTCGCCGACCATGGTTTTCTATCACCTATCTGCTCGTTGGACATTAACTGTTCGATTCTCCGTTCGACGCTAAGAGAGTGACTTGTAATTAAAAGATCTTTTAAGTTGTCATAAATATTTTCGAGAGGAGGCTTTTTTACATAATCGATTATAGTATCGATAATATCAGCTGGAAGAGATGCGTTGACATTGTGATATTTTAATTTGTCCGATGTTATTTTCGAAATTGTGAATTGCGACTCGGCTTGGATAAACCATGTTATCGGTGAAGTTTTCCAGAATTGTGGAAATCTTATGAAAACTGCATGACTTTCTAGAACTTGATCCTTTTCATCCGTCATTATTTCGAAAGACATAAACAAAAAAAAATTTGAAGAGTGAGTAAAAAACTCATTTCGTGGGTGTTGCGGGGCTATGACTGCAGATCGATTTGAACATTTTATTTGATTATAACAATAGGAATTTGTTAATAACTTTTATTAATTTTAATTTTTTTTGTAAACTAACATTTTTTAACTTTAAAATAAATTAAATTAGAGGTTTCTATCTTTAATAAGACCGAAGTTATGAATATTTGAAAATAACACGTCAAGCCAAGAACAACGAAATTCTCGAAATTTAGAACCGCCATATTTAAAAAAAAAATCCTCGAACACGCATATGTTTTTTTTCGATATTAAACCTGTAAAAAAAATTCAGCCAAATTAAAAATGTGTCGGTCAGATTTTGTCCAAATCTGTTCGGTTTGTAAAAGAATTACCCATATGCGAGACTCTGTTGAAAAAATCACGCAATTAATCCAACCGTAAAAGGATGGAAAAAATATTTAAATATTTAAATGCACAGTTCTTTTGTTTGAAACATCTTGAAGTCTGATTCTAAAAAGTTGAAAAATGATTTGCGCCTAAATGTTGTTAAACATTCTAGTTAATATTTTTTATTCAAACAATATCCACAATGGAAACAATGTTTCCACTCTGCATGCTTTACTCGATTTTTTGATCATTGAAAAAAAATTCATATCAACGATGAACATATAAAAAGTAATCGATTGAATTAATTTTCTCGTTAGATCGACGAGGAAATTCATTGAATAGTAAAATTAAAACAGACGAGGGGCAATTGTTGATAGCACACGTTTCTATATGGAATACGAACAGAAAGAAAATAATGTTTTTCACATACATAGGTCGTTTCATAAATTGTTGAAAAATCCACTCCAGACAAAATAATTATTCTATCTCTAATTTTTTCCTATTTTCCAAATTTCTCTCTTTCACAGTAAACATGGGATCTTTGGATCTAGAAAATGGTCTAGAAAATAAAAATTTCGTATTTGGTCCCTGAACATGTTCAACTAATCCTTAAAAAAAGTTCAATTTTGTCAGTTTTCTTGTCAGTCACTGTATTCATACATTCATTCATTCAAATTGATTCGACCGTGATTTAACTTTTAAATTATCGATTGAATAACAAATAATATAATAACTCAATGTTTTTGTATAATTTCCAAAATAATTTTTTTTATATAAATTGTAATGAATTATCACGATAATAGATATTTAATTTTAATTATTTTATATAAAAATTTATGATGTAATTCAAAATAAATACAAATACATACTAATAACAATTAAAAAGGGTTAAAAGGTTTGGTTAAGTGGAAATTTTTGCTAATGCTGTTCAGTTTCATAAATATTTTCTAATTAAAAACAGAAATGGGCTTCTGTTTGTTTGTTTGTTTTTTTGTTTTATATACATTAAATTTTAATTTTTTTTAACTAGAGTGAAAAGATTACTAGAACAAATATTTGAGAAAATTCTAAATTTCATAAAATTAATTTTAGATGTGTAATCATGACACAAAACGTGATGTGACGCACTGTCTTAAAGCTCACAAGTTAAAGTTTTATTTTTTCGAAGAAGGAAAGCTTGGCAGCGACACAAGATGCTACATAACTATAATATTGAAGGTACACCGTTGACTGAATAGAGTTCATCTACCAGCACCCCAGATATCTCTTGAGCTAATGATAATTTACTTCCATTTCCACTGGTATGTGATATGACTCGTACGTCAATAACAACTACAGTAGGTACGGTGACCACACTACGAGGTCAAAAAGTAACAGACAAATTACAAATCAACAAAAAATTATTTCTTTTGGATTAAATTTATTCTGTAATGCACCTCTCTCTAAATTTTCTTGAAAAATTTTGTTCAGGAACGCTAGAAAGTTGATCATATTATTTCATAAATTCATACACATTCAGATTTTTCTCAAATCCAGTCACGGACGGTTACTGTTGAGCGCGAGCAAATAAAATTTTTGTTTTTGAGTATAAAAACTGAATAAAATTTTATACTGAAAATTAAGATTATAGAAGGTTGTAGTGCTTCAACAGACATAAATTTTGCTGTTGAAAGAAACCGGGATGCAAAGCTGGGATGCCGAACTGTTGTTATGACACAACTCAACGTGTTATCTAGCCAGTAGTATATATAAGAGAATCCACCCCCACCCCTCCCCCCCCCCCCCCTTCTCTGTACTGGTGGATTGGTGGAAATGTATGTTTTGGTAGTGAGGTTTAATAACTAATGAACAGTCAAAGATATAGTTCCTTCCGATCGCCACACTGTTCTGTTTTTCTCCCTTATAATATGATTACTTGATATTTTTGATATCAACATCTGCAAATACGCGTAACTACAAGCATGTTATTATCCACAATGCATAAAATTGTTCATTGTCCATGCATTTAGCAGCAATGTAAAGAGTCCATTAATCGGTCCTACAACACCACGGTTTTCCATCATCGTGTTGTTACACGTTCATCTTAACCTTATCAATCTCTTTTATAATGATTCTGTTATCAAACATAAGCGAAATCTACATAATTATATTTTTTACATTTTCGTTAATATTCTCTGATACGATCAGATATTGAAATTGTTTTAAATTGTAATAGTAGTAGTTATCAATCTTGTTCATCTAGTAAATTATTAACGATTTATTGTCATCTCAGTTTTTGGGGTTCTGTTTTTTATACGGAACACTATTGGTGAGAGTAAAACGATTTTTTCACATTATATCGATTATCTCGTAAACTATAAATGCTATGGACTTGACATTTGAGGTGCGTATAAAACTAATCTGCTCACTTAAAATGACGGATACAAATAAAACTAAAGTGATTTTCGTTTGGTTTACAGGGGTACGATGTGAGACCTTTGAGAAAATATATTTTTTTATAGATTCAAGTAGGATATCATATGAAAGGGCTTCATTTCAGTATTCCTTAAAAATTTATTTTGGAATTTTACACCTCACCATTTTTTGTATAATTTGGAATAATGACGTTTTTTTCGTGTTTTCTTACCTCGATTAGCTCCGCACCTAACTGATCGAAAATTTTCAAATGTATTTTGAATGATAGCAAAATCAATACGTTTTAAATAAAAAATATAAAAAGTGTCATATTCTCATACTTAGATTTTTTAAGGGGGTGGATATGAGGAGGGGTAAAATCACTATTTAGAATGGGGTCAAGTGGGGTGTCATTTGAAAGAGCACTTTATTTAGGAAACATAGCAATTTTAGAATTTTGCGATGCACAGTTTTTGAGTCATTTTCAAAAAAGTGCAATATTCAGACCGTTCCCCCCCCCCCCCCCCTACGTTTCGACACTGATTGACAGAAAAATTTGAAAAAATTCACAGAGCTAGGATATTTAGTAAATTTTGTATGAAAATTATAGCGAGGTCTCAAATAATTATATTTCTGTGTGTTTAGGGGACCGGTGTAAAGAGGGTAAAAAAAATTTTTTTTAACCCAAGCGAGTAGGGTGTCATTTGAAAGAATGCTTAATTTAGAATTTGTTGGAATATTTTTTAGAATTTTGCGGTGCACAGTTTTTGAGTTATGGATAAAAAAGTGCAAAATTCAGACCGTTTCCCCCTACGATTCGACACTGATTGACAGAAAAATTTGAAAAAATTTTTAACAGAGCTAGGAAATTTGGTAAATTTTGTATGAAAATTATAGAGAGGTCTCAAATAATTATATTTCTGTGTGTTTAGGGGACCGGGGTAAAGAGGGTAAAAGAAAATCTTTTTGGACCCAAGCGAGTGAGATGTCATTTAAAAGGGCACCTAATTTATAAATCATTGCAATTTTTTAGAACTTTGTGATGTAAAGTTCTTGAGTTATTATCAAAAAAGTGCAAATTTCAGATCGTTTCGCTCCCTACGTTTCGACGATGATTGACAGAAAAATTTGAAAAAATTCGCAGAGACAGGATAATTTGTAAATTTTGAATGAAAATCATAGCAAAGTCTCAAATAACTATATTTCTGTGTGTTTAGGGAATGGGTGTGGGGAGAGTAAAAAACCACTTTTGACCCAAGCGAATGGGGTGTCATATGAAGGAGCACTTAATTTAAAAAACATTACAATTTTTTAGAACTTAGCGGTGCACAGTTTTTGTGTTATTGAAAAAAAATATTTTTTAGTATGTAGCCTCTCCAAATTTTAACACTTGATTGACCGAAAAAATAATCAAATTTAAACCATTTACAAGCTGATGAATCTTACCATAAACCATTACCATTTACCATTATTACTCGACTAGAAATTAGATCAGTATAGGGTCCGATCCGGATCAGGATTGCCTGAAGACTGATCAGGGATGAATCAGGCCTCCTGATCCGGACATGATTAAAAATCGTCACGCCATATATGATCCGTACAGGATCCGTTTAAATGATCCATGCCGGATCCATTTCAAAGATCCATTCCGGATCCATTTCAAAGATCTATTCCGGATCCATCTTAAAGATCCATGCCGGATCCATTCAACAGTTTCATGTCCGGTCTGGTCAAGAGATCCATACCAGATCCGTTCTAAGGTTTAGAATTAATTTTGTTCTTAAATATTAATTTGACATTAAATAAATGAAAAAAATATTACCATTTTTCCTTAATTTTGTTCATAATTTCAAGTACACTTCAAATGCTTATATATTTAAACCACTCAGAAAAAAGAGATAGCTTATTTAACATAAAGTATATGTAAATTCAACTGTAAATGACGTACGAATTGAGCCAGCAGAGGCATAAGCAAACTAAACAAAATTAACTAAGTAAAATCTACTTAAAAGCATTATTAGCTTATTTGCTATTACCGCCGTATTTCAACGCAACATTTAAGCAAAATCTTGGCAATTACAACAATATTTCAATTATTACCGTATTGCAACGTATCTTCTATATACAATTTTTGCTGATACTACCATATTTTCAACGCAACATTTGTACCAAATTTTGGCTATTATCACCGTATTGCTACTTATCATCTATATACAATTTTTGCTGATACTACCGTATTTTCAACGCAACATTTGTACCAAATTTTGGTTATTATCACTTATCATTTTATTCAACGTTTATAAGTACAAAATTATTCAACGATGATGATTGCAAGTTTATTTAACGTTTCTACTTATCATTTTATTCAACGTTTATAAGTACAGAATTATTCAACGCTGATGATTGCAAGTTTACTCAACGTTTCTGAGTATAATTTTATACAACGTTTATAATTACAACCTTATTCAACATTTTTTTTATACAAATATCTCCGTCGAGTCTCCAACGTGAACAACGGTAATTGCAAACTTATTCAACGTATATGATTACAAATTGCGACCATCTATGTTCAACGTAATCAATGCGGCAGCGCTGATGGAGGGCTGAATTAAATCTGATTGGAGGCCAGGAGGATATAACCATGGGTGAGTGTAATTGATTGTTTTTTTTTTTTGTCATTCTTTTGGTATAGGGGTGTGAATGTGTGTGTGTGTGTGGGCGTAGGTGAGTGAATGAGGGGTTGAACGTGCCGACCGTGGTTCTTTCGTAGAAGGGGGTCGCCAGAGTCTCATTTTCGCACTTGTATTTGTTTCCATTTCTGATCTATTTTGAAAATTGCGTACATTTCTGCATTTGTGCTGAAGCAGCAGGTCTATAATATCTCCTACTCACGATGATTGAGACTAAGTCGAATGGCAATACAACAAATCTAGGTACGCATCCTGCTAAGCCACTCCCATTATCATCTTGAGAGGCACTTCATTACATACTGCACGCTGATCAGTAACTGATCAGATAGCCGGATCAACGGATAAAGTACTGCACGCTGATCAGTAACTGATCAGATAGCCGGATCAAGGGAAACAGTACTGTACGCTGATCAGGAACTGATCAGATGGCCGGATCAAGGGAAACGGTACTGTGCGCTGATCAGGAACTGATCAGATGGCCGTATTACGGAAAATCTGATCCGGATCTGATCATAATCCGGGTTCCCTGAACTAATTTCCAGTCGGGTAGTTACCATAAACATCTACGGATGAGATTTAACCTAATGTAACATTTTTTGAGTTATTTTTGATCAATGTGGATTTAATTGTAATTTACTATTGACATTTACGATTAAACATTAATTATTTTGTTATGCGTCTATGGTCTGGAAATATAAAGACACTACAACTCAACTTTTTGTCAATAGTTTTTGATATTGTGTTCTTTTACATTCACGGAACCCTTGACGAGCGAATTTTTTTCTTTATAATTTTAATAACTGAAACAAAAACCAACACATTATATGTGGTTGGTCCTTTCTATTTATAATTGACGATGATGAGATGAAATAGAATGTAATCCTAAACAAGTTTTCGTTTGGACTTCTCTTTTGGTATAACTGATTCACAATCAAAAATAAATAAAATGAGTTTTTTTTCCACGCAATATAAAACTAAAATGCCAATTATTGTGACTTCGTATGTATTTTTTGTTGAAAACGGAATATTTAAATAATAGAGAGAAATATAGGAATAATTGAACAATCATCTCGCTTACTCACGTTCGTTTAAAATTATTTATAGAATGCGTTTGATGTTTTGCTAGTTAGCTCGATTTAGAATTTAAAATCTATTAAATTAAATTCAGTTCAATTTTGATTTTTAAAATTCATAAATAGAAAGAAAAAAAATATAAAAAGAAAAAAATTAAAATTGTTTTATCAGAATAAAGAAGCGAAAAAATAATGAAAGAAAAAAAGAAATAGCAGTGTAGTTATTTGTTGTGTGTGTGGAGACAGTGACATAACACAAATCCTTTATTAGATGATGACCGATGAATTCATTATTTTTCATCATAATTCGTGGTATTGGTTTGGTAGTAAGAAACGTTGCTGAAGAATTAAACTTGGGATCAAACCTATACAAAAAAGGTCTGGAACCAACAAAGCTTGATTTAGAGCTTAAAATAACACTTCATCGAATTCGTCACACCCAAGCTACAATCAAAATCAACTCAAATTATAAGACAAAAACTAACAAAATTCAACATATTGGCAGTATTGCTTTTGCCTTACGTATCTTTTTTGGGAGTCATATTTCGTAACTTCATACAAGGACGAAAGACGTTGCCAACATTGAAACCATCGATCAACAGAGAGGTGAATTTTTGTTTTATCATTTTATTCTTTGAATTTTGTTTTTTTTTTGTATCATAACATATCCAACATGGTCTTGCAAATTATTCGAATAAGTGTTAGAGATCTTTTCCTTGGTAAAGTCCGCGCAGAGGAACCGTAAATTCGTGTATCATTTCTAAAATTAAAATAAACCCTTGGATAAATAGATGCCTTAGGCATTTATTTTTAATTTGTTAAGTCCTTTAAATTTTCAAAATCGCTTATCAGGAATTGATGTTATTGAAGTTTCAAATCAACAAGTGCTCCAGTGTCGCTCTTCCAGTTTGCCCAATTTCGCTCAATAACTTTTAAGATTTAACAATGTTTTATTTAATCTCACTTCATAACTGTAAACTGTAGCACAAAAAATATAAAAACAAATTTTTAAAAAGAAGTGAAAAACCTAAAGTTGGTATATATAACTAAGCAGTTTTTCAACCTGCATATATTAAACAAAAACAAGAATTCAGAAAATAAACAATATCGATATTTAAGTACCGGCCGATTTTTATGAAAATAAAGAAATTGAAATTGAATAAAATATGAAGGTTCTGAAATCTCACAGCTCTGAGATATCAAGACTTCGGTCTGGGTTAAAGATTTTGATTTAGTTTTCGGCAAAAAACTTTTATGAGGATATTGTTTTTAATTTTGGGCAGCGATGTATATCAAACATAAAACTCTTTGTTAAAGAACAAATATTTTTTTTCTCCGATAGACAGCAAATATAAATTTTGCAGACTTATTTCAGTCAGCAAAGTGGCTTTTTTCCTGCCTAGGCAGCAAAGCAAGTACTTTGAATAGAAATAAACAGATATTGCGATTAAAAAAAATTTTTTTAATCGATTTTTTTTTTCATTTTTAAAATTTTGCTTTATTTTTAAAGTAATAATTATTAAATTACATGTCATTGTAATTAATCGGAGAAAAAATTATATGTTCAACTCGGCAGTAAGGTAGATTGACTGCCTTGGCTGAATTCCTAGCCTCGCTGCGCTCGGCTATGAACTATCAGCCGCGGCAGTCAATCTACTACTTTGCTGCCTAGTTAAACAAATAACTATTATCTCTGTTTAGAAATTTATTACAAAACTAACACGAAATATTAAAACGTTGCCGGAAAATTATAACAGATCATAAATTAACATAATTTAGTGAAAAGATGATACACCCAGCAAACTACTCAAAAACCTCTCCATTTAGCGTTTCAAGAAAATATTACAAAATCAAAAATTCATATTTTTTTTAAAATTCCAAAAATATTCTAAAAATTTAAATAAAATCAAATATTTAAACTTTTTTTTAAAGTTCTAAAAATATTCCAAAACTTATTACAAAATCAAAAATTGAAACCTTTTCCAATATTCTTAAAATATTGCAAAAATTATAACAAAATCAAAAATTTTAAATTTTATAAAATATTTAAAAATTAAAATAAAATCAAAATCAAAAATTTTAAATTTTATAAAATATTTAAAAATTAAAATAAAATCAAAATAAACTTTTAAAAATTTTAAAAAAAAAGTCCGAAAATTCTTACAAAATCAAAAATTGAAACTTTTTTCAAACTCTAAAAATATTGCAAAATTCATAAATCAAAAAATTCAAACTTTTTCCATAATTATAAAAATATTGCAAAAATTATAAATAAAATCAAAATTCAAATTTTTTTCAAAATTCCAAAAATATTTTAAAAATTATAACAAAATCAAAAACACAAACTTTATGATGAAATCAAAAATTTAAAATTTTTAAAAATTCTTAAAATATTTCGTAAATTTTTACAAAATATTGAAACGTTTTGCGAAATTCAAAGTTTATTGCAAAATTTCATAACTAACAAATCAAAAATTCAAATATTTTCCAAAATTCAAAAAATATTGCAAAAATTATAACAAAATCAAAAATACAAACTTTTTTCATTTCACAGTCAAAAAATATTTCAAAAATTATTACAAAATCAAAAATTGAAACTTTTTCCAAATCAAAAATTCGAAATTCAAAAAACTTTCCAAAATTTTAAAAATATCGTAAAAATTATAACAAAATCAAAAATTTTCATGTTCAATTTCATGTCCGATCACACACAAATAAATAATTTCAATTTTTTTCCCAAAAATTGGGTAAAGAAAATATAAATTATTCTTTTGACGCACTTGACAACAATTTTTTGACAAACTTATGATGCAGATTTTGGTCTGACATACCAATACCAACCATCAAGATTTCTCCAAATTCAAATGTTCAATTCAAAAAATGTGCAAAATTTGATTGTTTTGACACACTTGACGATTTTTGGACACACTTCCGGGACTGCTATCGAACACATCGTCCTTTCGGCTCTTACCATTGAGTATTTGATTATTTGTAGAAACAAAATTTTTGATACAAGCGGTTTTCTAGATTTCGTCGGTTGTGACGGCCGGCCGACAGACATTCATTTTTTTAGAACCAGTCCTAAGACGTCGAGAAATACCAAAAAAGTTGGAGTAAGAATTTCACTTTTGACTCGAGAATGTAATACTTAGGTCTTTCAGACCGAAGTAATATAAAATTTACGAAATGAAGAATCGAATGTACAATGCATTTTTTTAATTTAAATAAAATATATTCTTTTAACAAAAACTAATGTATTAACACAAGATCAAGATTAATAGTTAATTTTTCGTTCTTCGTGACAGTAGTTTATTGTGTAAGTATTAAATGATATATTTTATTCTCCCGTAAATTTTTACATTGCGAGCGAGAACCAACCGAGCATAACAAAATAAAATGAGCAGAAAAAGAGAAATGTCTTAGACTTTTTATCTAAGAGAGAGGGGAACATGCGCATTAGATTGAATTTATTGTTTTTACATAATTTTAATTGAGAGCGAAAATGTTTTTGTTGATTTGTTTATAAAATACAATAAACAAAAAGTTTAGTTTAGAATTCAGTACAATCAAACAAAATTTTAATGCATTGCCATGATTCAACAATATTTGTGTAACTGGATAAAAAAACAACAAAAAACTGTAAGTATTATTACATATACCATTATAGTTAGTAAAATAACAAAAATGAACTTATTGCTAATAAAATGGGAATGATAATAGTATTATATTAGGTTAGTGTTTAATGATATATTTTATTCTTGAGCAAAAGCTTACTAATTTGCGAGAGTATAAAATTGATAAAAAATAAACCCATTGCTGCATTTTATACTTCTGACAGGGTAACATGTATTAGTTTAAATTGAATTATTTTGGAAATTATTTTGGAAAACGAATAAAAGAAAATATAATTAATTTTATTCGAGATTTTGTACGATTAATTCAGTTGTTTACCCTTGTCGATAGACTCATAGAATCCGAATCGGTTGAATTATAAATAAATTATTAAAAAAATTAGTTTTTAAAAAGAAATAAATTAGTGTTTGAATTTTCAAATTTTTCCTCCCGAAGTTTACAAAAATAGGTTTATTTTTGTTTTTTTAAGACCATAATTGTATGCTTGCGTTGTTGTGCTTAACAGAATAAATTAAACAGCTGTAACTTTTATTTTGTTGCGCGAATTGGTGCAACACAATAAAACAATTGAACTTTACAATAAATTTTTTTATTTCATTGATTTCTATGATTTCATTTGAATTAAATTTCCAATGTGAAAAAAGTTTTAGAGTTTTTATATGATTGTGTTTTGGTTTCTCATTAGTATAAAATGATTTTTATTGTAGGTCATTTCATTTCCATAATACTAAACAGTCAAATACGTATGAAAAATGAATGAAATTTAATTAATTGTTTGGAAATAATCGTTTATAATAATAAATAATAATAACAAATAATTTTAAAATAATTCAATTTAAGTTCAAACATGTTACGCTGTCGGTAGAATAAAATGATGAATTGGGTTCGGGTTTAATAAACTTTAATGTGTCACAAATTTGGAAAACTTAAAAAGTTTACGTTTAACTTTGCCCCGAAAAATAAAATATATCATTAAACACTTACACAAAAAAATTATATTATTGTTCTGCGTTGATTCAAAAATCTTTGCGCAACAGAATAAAGTTAACAGCTGTTAGTTAAGCCTAACAACGCTCACAATTGTTTGTGTTTGTAAAAAAACCTATTGTTATTTTTGTAGGACCTGAGACTTTGAGTGTTAGCTACCAGGCGGTGGATAACGGATTACCCTGTATGATCCGTTCGATATGTTGCCAACCCCTAAATAATCAATAAGACGCAGGAAAACTCATCTTTGAGCGTAAAAATTCGATAACAATATATAAAAGATTAATCCATTTCCTATTGCAATACGCTCAGAGAAACAACAAGTGTCACTTAATTGGGCTAACATACTTACCTAGGTTGAAGCTGGAAAATCTCCATCGATCACAAAGAACATTGCCTCTTATAAAAGGCAAAAATCGCAGGATAAGGTAGAGAACCTAGTTAAAAAGGCAAAGATTCGTTCTTCAAAAATGTTTAGTGATATACTAAAAGGTAACTTAAATGTAGCGCTAATAGATAGAGGAGAAACGAGAACGGTAACAAAACTTATGAAAAATGGGATAGAGTGGAAATGGCGTTGGCAACCAACCTTTATGCTTAGTCCTTAAGTTGGGCTCTGGTCTATTTATTTATTTACTTTTTTATTTATTTATTGCAGAGGATGCAGGATAACCCGTGGTCTTACAAGTTGAAAGCATTTGAGAACCAGCGATACTCCTACTATAAAAAATAGCCATAAACTCTTTGGAGTAGCATTAGCCGGGCGCGAACGAAAATCCCGACGGAACATTCAGATCCAGAGGACATCCTCGAGATTATATATCTGAAGAATGAAAGTCTTCCAACTTCAAATTGGAAAATTGGAAGAGGCGATAGGGGACTCGCGACAAGTTATTATTGTCATCAACAACGAGTCGCTTGCCCTACTGACCATTTAAGTATTCGCTTGGCAATCAAGTTTCCGAAGACTCTATGAGCAACCTCGACATATGTTTAATATGTCTTTTTAAAATGCTTGCCCGCTAAACAAACCAAGAGGAAAGCAGAAACCTCTGTGGTGGCGCCTAGTGCTAGCTTCACTGCATATTAAATCAAAGAAACTCATTAACATAGCCAAAAGCTCAAGGGAGTATAACAAGACTGGGATCTTTTTGAAAATGGTCTGAGACACTACAAAAAAGAGGAAATAGCTAAATGGATTTCCCTGACGACTTAAAAGGACTTCCCTGATGACGTAAAAATATTGAAGAATCTATGGAAGAATGCGACTAAACGCCAGAGTTTCGAAAAGCGTCTCTTCCTTCCCTCGTAAGTTTGAAAATAATACATATCTTAGATTTTAAAGTAAAGCCGGATCGCATCATATACCAAAGTTTTATCAAGGTCCGATGAAACTATTTACATAATTTGCAGTAAAAATGCTTCATACCTGTAGGCTGTGAAGTGACTAAAGTCCTATGAAAACAGAAAATACAAAAACAAAGTACCATTTCCTCAGCCCACGTGATATGAATTGGCATCGACTATAACAGTCGACTATTTGTGGTCGACCACTCGCATGCATTATGGCGTGTGTACTACAGCGGATAACCAAATGTTGTACAGTAAGTTTTATACAATTACATAAATGTCAGCTTATCATTTAAGTGCATGGCATAATCAAAATATCGTTAGACGTTTTTGCTGTGATTTTAATAAAATTGAATTGATTTATAAGCATCAAGATAATTTTTCTATAATGATGACAATTTGAACAACGGAGACGATAAACAAATTTCATTTGATGCATTATCCTTAACATGCGATAACAACGTGTTTATTATTGATAAAATATTTTGTTGAATTGAATTTTATACATTTAAATAAAACATTGCGTAATACGATGCCAACTACATTTCAATCGATTAATGATTGATTCACCAATACGTTGACAAGTAAAAATTATTTCACCTTGGTTTTTTCAGGTCACAAATTTCAACGTTGACAACGTAGAAGTTCACAGTTCCCCTTAGAAGCTTCTGGTTGAAAAATATTAGTATAAATATTGGTATCCTTGACACCGATTGTGATATAATATCATAAATCAAAGAAGTGATTAACTTTTTAAAGTCAATTTGGCAATAGGTGTTTCTTATATACTACGACCTACTTCTAATTTTAATCACTACTCACGCTCAATTGTGACTAATAGGAACAGTTGGAAAATGTCAAGTTGTGGCAGATTAAGATGAATATCAAATTGTTGCACACTTATTTTTTCGTTTTTCCACTAAAATTGTAATTACTGAAAATAAATCATTTACGCTAGGTGAAGTTTTTTTTAACTTAAACGTAGAAAATGTCAGCTAATTGCGGATTTAATTTCGGTTTTTTGCACTAATATCAAAAGTGGAAATTTGAAAATCTCGGGTAGCGTCATATAACCGCATCGAGCGATCAGTTTTTATTGATTTGTGAATTTTTTTTTATGTTTGATCCACGGGTATGACAACCCCGCGTACTCTAGTCCTTGCTACTGGCATATGAGTTATTGTGAGATATTACACACCACTGGCATTAGTAGTGAGACGTAGCTGGCCAAAGTAGTATCTTAGGAGTGCTGCCGAATGAACTGTCAATGGTAGCACCCTAAATTTTAGCTATGGAAAATAATCCTTGATGATGGAACACTGTTGCTTGCTTGAAGAAACGAGCCTTCATATAACTCTATATAATTTGGGCTTTAATCATTGAGGAAGACAGTGCGTCACTTGATCAAGGATTATGCTACTAGCTGGATTATTTGCAATCCCATTCTAGTTTTGTTATAGTCCAAATTTTTAAAACAAATTTTCGCTTATTTTTTTTATTTTCACCGTCCTATCGTGAAATATTGGCCTATGTCATATTTTATATGTGATAGGATTTATTGTTTGATTGTCCATTATTTAACAAAACATATAAAAAAAACAAAAAAAAAAAACTTGCGTCCATTAACATCCTTAAAATAGGTGTTGTGGGACCTTGGTCTTAAAAGGTTTTTATGTGTTGTTGTGACTTGTGACACATATTGTAATGCCTACTACACAACTCATTTCATTAAAAAAAAAATTTCAAATGATTTCTCTATCGAAAACTAAAAACCATTGTATCAGTCTTCTTATAAAAATTTTATAGTCACCATACCCAAAAGACTTTATGCCTGAGATTGCATCGCCTTTGTTTGGTTAAATTTTATTCAAAAACTTAAATGTTTTATGTATTCTTTTATTTTTATATATAATACAGCTAATTCTATCATTTATAACAATCAATTAACCAGTTTGTGAAAGAATCCAGGATCTGAACGATGAAACACGTGCATATGCATCTGGTCTTCCTTGAGCACATGGTATACCCCATGAAACAATACCGATCAGTTGACTACTTGCAACCAGAGGGCCACCTGAGTCTCCCATACAGGATCCTCGACCAGAATCTCCACCTGCGCAGATGGTTGTATCAAAAACAAGCTGTCTTTGTATAACTGGTAGTCTATCGCGACACTGAGCATTGGTCATTGTTTGTTTGTTTAAGAATTGCAATGTGGTAGCTGGATTGCCAGGATGCTATAAATAAACAAATGCATTAAACGGATGTTTGCTACTTATGCGCTTCAAATTGAGATTTAAAAACTTACAGATGTCTGTCCCCATCCAGATACAACAGCGGGTACAGATCCAACTGATGCCGAACCTAAAGGAATTGCTGCAACTGCTGTATTAAACGTAATAGCAGTTGCTGTTTGGAGCACTGATACATCATTTTGTATAGTATTGGCATTGTAACTTGGATGATTTATAATTCTCGCACAAGTAAGCGTTGTTCCACCTGTTTGACGATTAAGAGCACCAACCACAATACGAACACTTGCCGCTCCTGTCCCAACAGTGCAATGAGCAGCCGATACCACCCAACGGTTATTTACAATTGATCCTCCGCAAAAATGAGCATTATTCGTGTTTCGAAGTGAAACTTGGTATCTAAATTGGTTAGCAGCAGCATTTTGTCCTCCAACAATACGACCTGCCCATTCATCTGTATTGCTATCCAAAAGCTCCAGAAAAGCTGTAATCAAAATAAAAATTTAACGATTTTCTTATATAATAAAATCAATTGTTCTTACCAGCACCAAAAACGCATTCCGCGAATAACGCGAAAATCAAAATCAAACTTAATTTACTCATTGCAATGTTCGTTGTGATGTTTTGAAAGAAAGTGAAAGCTTATATACAAAAATTGGTTATCTGATCTAAGAAAATTTTTAATATATAAAAAAGCTATATCTCAAGATAAGCGATAAAATTAATTGGAATTGGCTAAAATTAATTGGCGTCATTAAATCAAATGCATGATATCATTCAATGCAATAATTATTAGAGTTATCAAATAAGATTTCAAGTAATCAATCCGAAAAGTTGAATGTCGGTACCAGTAATCAAAAATTGTCTTGTCAGTATCATTATGTAAACGATGAACCAACACATTTGCTACTGGTATATTTTTAAATGAAGGTTTAATAAGCTCACAACCATGAAGGCGCAAGGAAGCAATTTTTGTTGTGCTGAATCGATATTTTAAGGCTTTATTCATTATTAATTTTAAAACATGTAACAATCCTGGTAATTCCAATGAGCCTAAAATCTTTGTAGTGTAATATTTAGCAGCTTGATCTATATTAACACTGAAAGTATTTATTTCACCAAATATTTTATTTTTGGATATGTAGCGCTCTATACCGAGACGATGAGCATGTCGTAAATAAACTCGTGTCCGCTACTGAAACTACTGAAACTGGAAGTCTATACATTCACTTGTGATTCCAGTCCGTACTGATTTCAATCCATCATAAGCTTTCCGACGTCGATCCTAGAATTTCTGGGCAGACTTGTGAGAAATTCCTCGTGCTACCAGAACATTGAGGGATAGCAGGTGTTTGGCAGTCAGGATAAGGGATCGAGCTAACTTTAGATATTGTCGAAAGGTCGAAGGAACAAATTTCAGTAAATTGAAATCGGTAAAGGCATCGACGTGGATGACACGGCAGGCGGCAATTGGGGAGTCGAGGAAACGAGGATTGTCGGGTTCTTGAGAAATGCACTTTAGCTACGACCACCGACCAAGGGATAAAACTTTTTTATAGAAACATCAACTTTGCCAGAGAAAGTAATTCCGAAACAGGTTGAGGAAGCTAATGACTAATGTCGGGAATCGCAGTAGCATTGCTGATGTGACAGAATAGAAGGAGATTTTCCTACTGGATTAAGAGAAATAAATAACACGTCTTTGAGGTGTGTATATTATACATACATACGCCAAACGTTGGATATACGCCAAATCTTATGAAAGCGGCATGAAAATTACGAAAACAGAGTAAATAGCCTTAATAATGCAAAGTCACCTAAAACAGGCAATATGATTAGGAAAAACATCAATGTTTTTTGTCGTTTAGATTAACAAAATCATGGAACGTCGCCCTGCAACGCCCTTCTGCCTAATTACTATTGCAAAGGAGCAGGAGCAAAATTTTGTCAAATTTTAAAACAAAAGTACAACATACAGTGGCGCTTCTTTTAAAAACACATTTTGCCAAGTGACAATATTCGACGGATAATAGCAGTGGATAGTAAAAGGAGTATACGATAAATCCCAGAGGACTGGAATTTGGCAGTTATTACGAAGAACATTATCAAGTAGACAGTATAACTCTTATTTTTATGAGAGGCCATGAAATTGGTGGTATAAAAATCCACCAGATCTGTTATTATAAGTAAAGGTCTTGAGAGGAGAACTCGAGAGAGTAGTCAGCTATCCTGACTGTATGTATACCTTGATAGTGAGATCAGTCATTTTCTCAAGGAAAGTAGAAATATGACCTGCAAAGGAAGGTGGAATTTGGGGAAGTACTGTATTCCAGAAATGCCCTGCATATATTGCACCGTCTGCCTAAGCCTAAAGAAAAGTTATATTTTTGATTTTCACGTGGCCTAACTAGACGAGCAAAGCAAAAATGTTCGCTACCTAATATAAACTGACCGTTAAAAACGTATATCATATAATACAAAATATATAAAATCAAGATAATATGTAAGCTCTTTACGAAACATGATGCCATCTATGAATCTTAAAAAAAAGAAATTACCACTTCCTTTTATTTACTCTAAACATATCGTAGACATAACCTAAAAAAGTTTTTGATGTAATTTTTAAACTTATAACATAAAAACATATGAGAAGTTATTACAGTACGACAAAAACAAAATTTATGAAAACAGAACATTTTGAAAGAGATTTTGGAATTTCAAAATATAAAATATGGAGGGGCTCAGCTCTGAAATATCAAGACTTCGGTCTGGGTTAAGGATTTTGATATAGTTTTCGGCAAAAAACTTTTATGACGACATGGGTTTTAGTTTTGGACAGCGATGTTAGATGTATTTCAAACTTAACTCTTTGTTAAAGTAGAATTATTTTTTTATCTCTGTTTAGTCAAAAATTTCCATGTCCAATTTCATTTTCAATTACATTTACGTCATATAAACAGCTACATTTTTTTCCCCAAAAAATATGCTAAAAAAATAAATGAAATACCAAAGAAATACAATTTTCAATATGTAATCATAGATGAAAAATTCAACTTAAGTAAATATGAAAAATGATGAAGTTTCAATTTAGAAATTATCTGAACATCAAAATTAAAATATGTTTCGGCATCGCCGCTTTGGCTAAGTTGTGTAAGACACACGGGATTTGAACAATGTGTCTCTGATGAATGTAGTTCGAATCCTGACACGAAACACAACAAAATTTTTTCTGAAGGAATTTTAGAGAAAATGAAAAGTTATTTCGAATTTCAAAATTCAAGTGATTTCCAATATGTACTTAAGCTTAATTGTTCACAAAAACCAATCTGAAATTAAAAATTCAACTAATGTTGTCTATATTTCCTAACCAAAAATATAACAACATATTGACTTTACGTCAGATAGTAAGTTTCGCATTGATTGGCAACAATTAATAATGACTTTACACTCGTGACTTAGGATGTTGATTAGAATGTTGACTTAGATGTTGACGAAATATTCTCTCATTCTATGAATTCACACATCGTAATATCTAGAAATTTAATACAAAAAATACCAAAGAAATACAATTTTCAATATGTAATCATAGATGAAAAATTCAACTTAAGTAAATATGAAAAATGATGAAGTTTCAATTTAGAAATTATCTGAACATCAAAATTAAAATATGTTTCGGCATCGCCGCTTTGGCTAAGTTGTGTAAGACACACGGGATTTGAACAATGTGTCTCTGATGAATGTAGTTCGAATCCTGACACGAAACACAACAAAATTTTTTCTAAAGGAATTTTAGAGAAAATGAAAAGTTTCAAAATTCAAGTGATTTCCAATATGTACTTAAGCTTAATTGTTCACAAAAACCAATCATAAATGAAATCATTTTTTGACGCACTTGACAACATTTTTTTGACAAATTTATAATGCCATAATTCTCAATAATAATAATAAAATTCCATTTCAACAAATAATTAATTTTATTTTTTTCCAAAAAATTGGATAAAAGAATAAATAAAAATCTTTCTTTTGACACAATTGACAACATTTTTTTGACAAACTTATAATGCAATAATCTAGTGTTTGATCTCACATACCATCCCCAGGGACATACAATCACTCAAGTCCCTACCATCAAGATTTCTCCAAATTCAATGTTCCTACTCGTAATCACTTAAAATTAACGTTTTTTAAGCCAAAAATATGAAAATTTGCTGTTTTTGACACATTTAATGATTTTTTTGACACACTTCCGCTGATTAGTTTTTTAAAGAAATTCAACAAAACGGTGAGGGTCTCCCGAGCATCTTTTGAAGGCTCAGTAACATCTGTATATGATAATCGAATTGGATGAAATACATAAGCATTTAGAACGGTTTACAACAGTTCTGCATCTCAACTTCCGGTTTTTCGCTTCCGGTAAAACAAATTTTTGGAATTTTTCTCAGTGTCCTTATGCACACTACACCTTACAATAATGAAGTGATTATGATGAAACTTATAAAAGAGGTTTCAATTACTGTGAGAATATAATGAACAACTTTAATGAACACACTGATCAGAGTGGTATTTCAACTTCCAGTATATTACTTCCGGTAACAAAATTTTTTGCTTTCTCTATTCGAACAAGAAGATTTTTATATCTGTTACTACTAGATTTTTATGTCTGTATACTACAGCTATCCTTAATGTCTTTTTAATTATAACTTTGCGAAGTCTACAACACCGGTTAGCCCTTAATTGAAGTATTTGATGGGTTTTAGCTCACTTTATATTCAGAGCATTTTGTTTCAAGAGCGTTGGTGAAGTTAGCCTATGCATCAGCGTCGCAATATTTTTTTCATATATTTTGTATTGATGTTAAATTTGAGTTATATCCAGGAATATCGAAGGAACGCCTAAATATTGGATATAAAGAAAAATCGATGACAATAAATCAAATTAGGGTACTTATATCAAAATGAAATCAATAATTAATTTTATAATTTGTTTAATTATAATCCAAGGTCATAACATTTATTATTCACTACAAAAAATTGTGATATCAGTTTAAAAAAACATCAAAAATGTAAATTTTAGCTTATGAAAATGGCGCATTTTAAAGTTTAATAGTCAAAACTTAATCTTCATTACAAAAACGACGGATACCCTGTGTCAAGCTGAAACAAGTTGAAAACAAAACATTTTCGATAATTAGATTTTCTACATAATTCGAAATACTCGGAGGTTTCTAATATTCAAAATGATTGACTTTTCTACTTGGCATAATTATTACGTAACATCCAAATCTTTTCGAAAAGTGCTTCTGTATTTATTATTAATACCTTCAAATAATTATTCTATGGCTTTACAATTCGGTAGAGTAAATCAGTGTTTCAACTTTTATTAAATTAATCTGATAAATTTACTGATATTTTAAATGGATAAAACGACAATTATTGATATTTGAAGTTTTGATAACAACACAGATAGGTTTAAATAAAACGAAATTATCTGATTGTCTATCTAAAAATAAGTTTTAAATATACATTTTAGAAAGCATACGTCAGTTGGTTATTATCATTAGAAAAGTATGTACTTACACTGGTATTTCATTGATTCTACTTTGTGATAAATTTACAATGTTTATGTTGTATTTGATAAGAAATAGATAATCACAATATTGTGCTTTGTTTAAAGTAAGGACGTTGAATATAATATATCTACTACAAACATTTGTGGTATGTAGATAATTTTTACAAAATTTAAAAAAAATTTGGTGAGATGTTGGTGATAAGTTTTCTCTAGATTCACCTTGCAGATATATTATCAGCCTGTTATCTTAGTTGATTTAAAAAACATTGACACTTTTCCAAAATGTTGAACGGAAACCAATTGCCTTTTTCCATTTCGATCATTATTGTTATTATATAACTTTAACTGTCAAAATATTTCTGATCAAAATTCTGCGCTGATCTACTTTTAGGACAATACTTCTTTTCAATAATAACAACTTTTATGAAAAAAACGACATAATTTGAAACAATCTCATATTTTCCAAAAACGTTTTCATCTCCGGTTAATTTTTTTTTTTTTCAAAAATTACAACTTTTGTGAAAAATGAAAATTTAATCTGCTTCTGACATACATTATGCAACGGTACCTGTTTATCAGAAGTGACCGAATCAGGATTCACACACGAAACTTCTCAGCAAATTTTCTTGCCATAATTACAACGTTTGCTCAAAAAACGAAATTTACGATTCACGAAGAAAAATATTTTTCAATTAAGTGTATTTCATTGCATCTACATAATTTCCTTTATGTGTGAAGTATTTTTAGACAAAAATGTTTGCTACATATAATATGTTTGTCAAAAAAATCAGTTTCGATTTGTGTAAAAATAATTTTTTTGGCTCACTCAACGAAATTTTATCTAGACGTTTCGTTTGCTTTTGATAAAAAAGAATTTGTTACTGGTCCCACTGCTTCATCATTACTAGTATTGAAAGAGATCCTGAACCAATGAATAAAATAGAAATTTAATTGTACTTTATATGCATTTTATAAGCACTTCATTTGTATTTTATTTGCACTTTACTTTCATTTTAGTTGCATTTTATTTGTGTTTTATACGGTGCTATACAAATAAGGTGCTAATAAAATACAAATGAAGTATAATTAAATTTGCATTTTAGTTGAATTTGATTTGCACTTTATTTGCATTTTAGTTGCATTTAATTTACATTTTATTTGCACTGTATTTGCATTTGCAAGGAAATGCAAATAAAGTGCAAAAAAATGCAAATAAAATGCAAATAAAATGCAACGAAAATGTAACGAAAATTCAAATAAAATCCAAATAAAATGAAACTAAAATGCAAACAAAGTGTAAATAATATCCAAATGACGTGCATAGTATGACAATTTTGTTTTGGCGATCAGGAATACGGAAATGTTCACGGAAAATTTCGACAAAAGAATGCGTATGTGCAAGCAAACCATGGATTTGCCTGATGTGTTGTATGCCATATTAAATAACCCTACCCTATGTACTTTATGATACACCATAAAAAACAATCCAAAGACTATAAAAATATAAAAACACACTTTTTTGGAAACGAACTAAAATTAAAAAATAAATTTTAAATTGACGCACGTTGTGGTGCAAAGAAACAAACGATATGATGGATTATGCTTATATATTCTTTCAAATTGCAAGAAGAAAATATGAAGGGGCTGAAATCTCACAGCTCTGAGATATCAAGACTTCGGTCTGGGTTAAGGATTTTGATATAGTTTTCGGCAAAAAACTTTTATGGTTTTATGCGGTTTTTAGTTTTGGGCAGCGATGTATATAAACATAACTTTTTGTTAAAGAAGAAGTATTTTTTTTTCTCTGTTTAAAAATTTATTACAAAACTAACACGAAACATCAATACGTTGCCGGAAAATTATAATCAAAATTCAAAAAATATTGTAAATATTAAATAAAATCAAACTTTTTTCAAAATTCCAAAAATTAGAATAAAATCAAATATTTAAACTTTTTTTAAATTCCAATAATACTCCAAAAGTTCTTAAAAATTTAAACTTTTCCCAAAATTCTAAAAATATTGCAAAAATTATTACAAAATCAAAAATTTAAACTTTTTTCAAAATTCCAAAAATTATAATAAAATCAAAAGTTTAAAATTTTTTAAAATTCTAAAAATATTCCAAATATTCTTACAAAATCAAAAATTAAAACTTTTGCCGAAATTCTAAAAATATTGGAAGAATTATTACAAAATCAAAAATACAAAATTTTTTTCAAAATTCCAAAAATAATGCAAAAACTATAACAAATTCAAAAATTTCCATGTCCGATTTCATATTCAATTACATTTACGTCATAAAAACAGCTACATTTTTTTTCCAAAAAATTGGCTGAAAAATAAATGAAATCATTTTTTGACACACTTAACATTATTTTTTGACAAACTTATAATGCCATAATTCTCTATAATAATAATAAAATTTCATGTCATACAAACTATTAATTTTATTTTACTTCGGTCTGAAAGACCTAAGTATTACATTCATGAGCCAAAAGTTAAATTCTTACCCCTACTTTTTTTGGCATTTCTCGAGGTTTTAGAACCTCCTGATTCTAAAAAAGCAAAAAAAAAATGTATGTCTGTCTGCCGGCCGGCCGGCCGGCCGTCCGTCATTGTCTACGCTGCAGGGAAAACCGCTAGAGGGATTTCAAATTTTTTTTTCTAAAAATAGATATGTTTGTGTTTGATCTCACATACCATCCCCAGGGACATACAATCACTCAAGTCCCTACCATCAAGATTTCTCCAAATTCAATGTTCCTACTCGTAATCACTTAAAATTAACGTTTTTTAAGCCAAAAATATGAAAATTTGCTGTTTTTGACACATTTAATGATTTTTTTGACACACTTCCGCTGATTAGTTTTTTAAAGAAATTCAACAAAACGGTGAGGGTCTCCCGAGCATCTTTTGAAGGCTCAGTAACATCTGTATATGATAATCGAATTGGATGAAATACATAAGCATTTAGAACGGTTTACAACAGTTCTGCATCTCAACTTCCGGTTTTTCGCTTCCGGTAAAACAAATTTTTGGAATTTTTCTCAGTGTCCTTATGCACACTACACCTTACAATAATGAAGTGATTATGATGAAACTTATAAAAGAGGTTTCAATTACTGTGAGAATATAATGAACAACTTTAATGAACACACTGATCAGAGTGGTATTTCAACTTCCAGTATATTACTTCCGGTAACAAAATTTTTTGCTTTCTCTATTCGAACAAGAAGATTTTTATATCTGTTACTACTAGATTTTTATGTCTGTATACTACAGCTATCCTTAATGTCTTTTTAATTATAACTTTGCGAAGTCTACAACACCGGTTAGCCCTTAATTGAAGTATTTGATGGGTTTTAGCTCACTTTATATTCAGAGCATTTTGTTTCAAGAGCGTTGGTGAAGTTAGCCTATGCATCAGCGTCGCAATATTTTTTTCATATATTTTGTATTGATGTTAAATTTGAGTTATATCCAGGAATATCGAAGGAACGCCTAAATATTGGATATAAAGAAAAATCGATGACAATAAATCAAATTAGGGTACTTATATCAAAATGAAATCAATAATTAATTTTATAATTTGTTTAATTATAATCCAAGGTCATAACATTTATTATTCACTACAAAAAATTGTGATATCAGTTTAAAAAAACATCAAAAATGTAAATTTTAGCTTATGAAAATGGCGCATTTTAAAGTTTAATAGTCAAAACTTAATCTTCATTACAAAAACGACGGATACCCTGTGTCAAGCTGAAACAAGTTGAAAACAAAACATTTTCGATAATTAGATTTTCTACATAATTCGAAATACTCGGAGGTTTCTAATATTCAAAATGATTGACTTTTCTACTTGGCATAATTATTACGTAACATCCAAATCTTTTCGAAAAGTGCTTCTGTATTTATTATTAATACCTTCAAATAATTATTCTATGGCTTTACAATTCGGTAGAGTAAATCAGTGTTTCAACTTTTATTAAATTAATCTGATAAATTTACTGATATTTTAAATGGATAAAACGACAATTATTGATATTTGAAGTTTTGATAACAACACAGATAGGTTTAAATAAAACGAAATTATCTGATTGTCTATCTAAAAATAAGTTTTAAATATACATTTTAGAAAGCATACGTCAGTTGGTTATTATCATTAGAAAAGTATGTACTTACACTGGTATTTCATTGATTCTACTTTGTGATAAATTTACAATGTTTATGTTGTATTTGATAAGAAATAGATAATCACAATATTGTGCTTTGTTTAAAGTAAGGACGTTGAATATAATATATCTACTACAAACATTTGTGGTATGTAGATAATTTTTACAAAATTTAAAAAAAATTTGGTGAGATGTTGGTGATAAGTTTTCTCTAGATTCACCTTGCAGATATATTATCAGCCTGTTATCTTAGTTGATTTAAAAAACATTGACACTTTTCCAAAATGTTGAACGGAAACCAATTGCCTTTTTCCATTTCGATCATTATTGTTATTATATAACTTTAACTGTCAAAATATTTCTGATCAAAATTCTGCGCTGATCTACTTTTAGGACAATACTTCTTTTCAATAATAACAACTTTTATGAAAAAAACGACATAATTTGAAACAATCTCATATTTTCCAAAAACGTTTCCATCTCCGGTTAATTTTTTTTTTTTTCAAAAATTACAACTTTTGTGAAAAATGAAAATTTAATCTGCTTCTGACATACATTATGCAACGGTACCTGTTTATCAGAAGTGACCGAATCAGGATTCACACACGAAACTTCTCAGCAAATTTTCTTGCCATAATTACAACGTTTGCTCAAAAAACGAAATTTACGATTCACGAAGAAAAATATTTTTCAATTAAGTGTATTTCATTGCATCTACATAATTTCCTTTATGTGTGAAGTATTTTTAGACAAAAATGTTTGCTACATATAATATGTTTGTCAAAAAAATCAGTTTCGATTTGTGTAAAAATAATTTTTTTGGCTCACTCAACGAAATTTTATCTAGACGTTTCGTTTGCTTTTGATAAAAAAGAATTTGTTACTGGTCCCACTGCTTCATCATTACTAGTATTGAAAGAGATCCTGAACCAATGAATAAAATAGAAATTTAATTGTACTTTATATGCATTTTATAAGCACTTCATTTGTATTTTATTTGCACTTTACTTTCATTTTAGTTGCATTTTATTTGTGTTTTATACGGTGCTATACAAATAAGGTGCTAATAAAATACAAATGAAGTATAATTAAATTTGCATTTTAGTTGAATTTGATTTGCACTTTATTTGCATTTTAGTTGCATTTAATTTACATTTTATTTGCACTGTATTTGCATTTGCAAGGAAATGCAAATAAAGTGCAAAAAAATGCAAATAAAATGCAACGAAAATGTAACGAAAATTCAAATAAAATCCAAATAAAATGAAACTAAAATGCAAACAAAGTGTAAATAATATCCAAATGACGTGCATAGTATGACAATTTTGTTTTGGCGATCAGGAATACGGAAATGTTCACGGAAAATTTCGACAAAAGAATGCGTATGTGCAAGCAAACCATGGATTTGCCTGATGTGTTGTATGCCATATTAAATAACCCTACCCTATGTACTTTATGATACACCATAAAAAACAATCCAAAGACTATAAAAATATAAAAACACACTTTTTTGGACGCACGTTGTGGTGCAAAGAAACAAACGATATGATGGATTATGCTTATATATTCTTTCAAATTGCAAGAAGAAAATATGAAGGGGCTGAAATCTCACAGCTCTGAGAAACAAAGACTTCGGTCTGGGTTAAGGATTTTGATATAGTTTTCGGCAAAAAACTTTTATGGTTTTATGCGGTTTTTAGTTTTGGGCAGCGATGTATATAAACATAACTTTTTGTTAAAGAAGAAGTATTTTTTTTTCTCTGTTTAAAAATTTATTACAAAACTAACACGAAACATCAATACGTTGCCGGAAAATTATAATCAAAATTCAAAAAATATTGTAAATATTAAATAAAATCAAACTTTTTTCAAAATTCCAAAAATTAGAATAAAATCAAATATTTAAACTTTTTTTAAATTCCAATAATACTCCAAAAGTTCTTAAAAATTTAAACTTTTCCCAAAATTCTAAAAATATTGCAAAAATTATTACAAAATCAAAAATTTAAACTTTTTTCAAAATTCCAAAAATTATAATAAAATCAAAAGTTTAAAATTTTTTAAAATTCTAAAAATATTCCAAATATTCTTACAAAATCAAAAATTAAAACTTTTGCCGAAATTCTAAAAATATTGGAAGAATTATTACAAAATCAAAAATACAAAATTTTTTTCAAAATTCCAAAAATAATGCAAAAACTATAACAAATTCAAAAATTTCCATGTCCGATTTCATATTCAATTACATTTACGTCATAAAAACAGCTACATTTTTTTTCCAAAAAATTGGCTGAAAAATAAATGAAATCATTTTTTGACACACTTAACATTATTTTTTGACAAACTTATAATGCCATAATTCTCTATAATAATAATAAAATTTCATGTCATACAAACTATTAATTTTATTTTACTTCGGTCTGAAAGACCTAAGTATTACATTCATGAGCCAAAAGTTAAATTCTTACCCCTACTTTTTTTGGCATTTCTCGAGGTTTTAGAACCTCCTGATTCTAAAAAAGCAAAAAAAAAATGTATGTCTGTCTGCCGGCCGGCCGGCCGGCCGTCCGTCATTGTCTACGCTGCAGGGAAAACCGCTAGAGGGATTTCAAATTTTTTTTTCTAAAAATAGATATACTCAAGGGACAGGTCCGAAAGGACGCTGTGTTCGATAACTGTACCGGAAGTGTGTCAAAAAAATCATTATGTGTGTCAAAAATAGCAAATTTTCATATTTTTGGCTTAAAAAACGTTCATTTTAAGTAATTACAAGTAGGAACATTAGATTTGGAGAAATCTTGATGGTAAGGATTGGTATGTGAGATCAAAAACTAGATTATTGCATTATAAGTTTGTCAAAAAAATGTTGTCAAGTGTGTCAAAATAAAGATTTTTATTAATTTTTTTACCCAATTTTTGGAAAAAAATAAAATTATTTGAAATGAAATTTTATTATTATTATTGAGAATTATGGCATTATAAGTTTGTCAAAAAAATAATGTCAAGTGTGTCAAAAAATAATTTCATTTTTTTTAGCCAATTATTTTTTGGAAAAAAACATTGCTGTTTTTATGACGTATATGTAATTGAAAATGAAATTGGACATGGAAATTTTTGAATTTGTTATAGATTTTTAAATATTTTTGGAATTTTGAAAAAAAGTTTGTATTTTTGATTTTGTAATAATTTTTTTGCAATACCTTTAGAATTTTGAAAAAAGTTTTAAGTTTTGATTTTATAGGAATTTTTGGAATACTTTTAGAATTTTGAAAACTTTTTAATTTTGATTTTATTATAATTTTTAGAATTTTGAAAAAATTTTCAATATTTGATTTTGTAATAATTTTTGCAATATTTTTAGAATTTTGGAAAAAGTTTGAATTTTTAAGAATTTTTGAAATATTATTGGAATTTAGAAAAAATTTAAATATTTGATTTTATTCTAATTTTTGGAATATTTTTGGAATTTTGAAAAAGTTTGATTTTAACAAAATTTTTGGAATTTTGATTATAACTTTCCGGCAACGTATTGATATTTCGTGTTAGTTTTGTAATAAATTTCTAAACAGAGATAAAAAAATACTTGTACTTTAACAAAGAGTTATGTTTGATATACATCGCTGCCCAAAACTAAAAACCATGTCCTCATAAAAGTTTTTTGCCGAAAACTATATCAAAATCCTTAACCCAGACCGAAGTCTCGATATCTCAGAGCTGTGAGATTTCAGCCCCTCCATATTTTTTCTAAAAAAATTGGGTAAAAAATAAATAAAAACCTTTCTTTTAACACCCTTGACAACATTTTTTTGACAAACTTATAATGCAATAATCTAGTTTTTGATCTCACATACCAATCCCTACCATCGAGATTTCTCCAAATTTAATGTTCCTACTCGTAATCACTTAAAATGAACGTTTTTTAAGCCAAAAATATGAAAATTTGCTATTTTTGACACACTTAATGATTTTTTGACACACTTCCGGTACAGTTATCGAACACAACGTTCTTTCGGACCTGTCCTTTGAGTATACCTATTTTTAGAAAAACAAATTTTTGAAATCCCTCCAGCGGTTTTCCCTGCAGCGTAGGTAATGACGGACGGCCGGCCGTCAGACAGACATACATTTTTTTTTGTTGCTTTTTTAGAATCAGTAGGTCCTAAAACGTCAAGAAATGCCAAAAAAAGTGGGGGTAAGAATTTCAATTTTTGCTCATGAATGTAATACTTAGGTCTTTCAGAGAGAAGTAAAAAATATTAACGTTGTGTTGGATACATCTTAGCACAGATGCAAACATTAGAATTTTGACTATATATTTTGGATATATAAACAATTTTCCGTTTCCATTTTTTACATAAAATAGAACTGGGTGTCGCCACCATTATAGAAAAGGAACAGAAGTTTGTAGTATCTTATTAGAGACAATTATTTATTACCGATTTCAAACCCCTGTATCTGTTTAACTGCTGACGGCAGCGCGCTCATATTTTGATGAACCTCATTTACTATTGTTATTTACAAACGTATGGCAACCCATTAATATTAGTCGTATAATTAAAAAGAAATATCAAAAATGGAATTTGAATAATGGTCGCATGGAGAGATCAGTTTTTGTTGATTGTAAACATTTTTATCTACGGATATGACAACCCAGTCATACATCCCTCCAGTCGCTGCTATTGACACACGAGTTAAAGTAAGGGTAGTTAAGGTGATATAAAAGGGGTGCATGAACTGAATTCAATCAACAGTAGCACACACTACATCAAGACATTTAATTAAAAAAAACGTAATAATTCCAGCCATACACACTGACAAAAATTTAAATGTATATGGCTGGAAATTCGCAACCAGATATTTTGGTAGAGCTCCAAAACTTGAATGTGAGTAGAATATTTGTATATCGAACCACTTTATAACGATATCGGCAGCGTATGTGGTTTTAAAAGAAGGGCTAAAATAAAACCATGCAACAGATATTGTAAATTAATCTATGATTAATACCGTAAGCCGTACAAGATACAAAGAGAGCAGCATTTAACATTGGTACAAATATAATTTCGATGTAGAAAATATTGCGACGATAATGCACAGACTGACTTCACCACAGCTCTGGAAACATCGTGTTCTAGATATATAGTGAGCTAATGACCATCAAATAATTTGATTAAAGGCTAACCAATGTTATAGATTTCGCGTAAATCTAATAATAAAAATATTAAAGAAAGCAGTCGTATCCCCAAACAAACTTAAATTCTGTTATACGAGAAAAAGTAAAAAATTTTTTAGCCGGAAGTGACAAACCGAAACTTGTGTTGCAGAACCGTACGCAATATTTATGTACCAAGTTTCAACCAATTCTATTATCAGGTACAGATATTATGGAGCTTTAAAAAATACAGGTGCTCTATGGACCCCAACCACTTTCTTCACTATCGCTCAAAAACTAATCAGTTCCTTGCCATACATATTTGCATATTTTACCAAAGTGTCATCAAAATTGGTTCACGAACGAATGTTTTTTGCTCCCAACAAACATTAAAAAACCGGTGACACAGTAAACAAGTCTTCGGGAGGCCCCCACCACCTATCCCAATATTTTCCAAAAACTAATCATTCCGTTGCAATTTAAGTCTTTTTCTTTCTTCAAAGAGTCATTAAAATTGATTAATAAATGAAGTCTGTATGTTCCCAACAAACTTTAAAAACAAAGTGTGAAAAGTCAGCAGTTGTATGGTAGACCCCCCGCCACTTTGATCAATGTGTCCCAAAACATGATAACTATCTTCTCACACTAATTGGAACCTTTTTCATAAGTTTCATCATAATCACTTCATTATTGTAGGCTGTAGGCATAAAGTGCATAAAGACACTGAAAAAACTTCAAAACAGTACAAAAAACTTTTTTTACCGGAAGTGAAAAACCGGAAGATGGGATGCAGAACTGTTGTGAACCGTACTAAATGCTTATGTACCAACTTTCATTAAATTCGATTATCAGGCACAGATGTTATTGAGCTTTCAAAAAACAGGTGCTCGGGGGACCCCAACCACTTTGTTCACTATCGCTAAAAAATCAATCAGTTCTTCACCATACATATTTGCATCTTTTTCCAAAGTGTCATCAAAATTCATTCACGAACGAATGTTGTATGCTCCCAACAAACATAAAAAACATAGTGGAGAAACTCACTTGTTGTATGGTGGACCCTCCAACCCTTTATCCAATGTACTCCAAAAGCTGATAAAATCTTTCTCGTGTTACTTGAAAGCTCTTATCAACGTTTCATGAGAATCGATCGGTAATTGTAGGCCACAGTAGGGATAAACACCTGGAAAAAAAACTTGTTAACCGGAAGTGTCAAACCGGAAGTTGTAATGCAGAAATATTAAAAACAGTACTAAAACCTTATATACTAAGTTGCCATTAGATCATAAGCCAGGATTAGAAGTTATTGAAGATTTAAACTAACAGGTATTTGGGAGACCCCTCGTCACACAATTGAAAATTGTGGTGAAATAAAAATCCGAACCATAAAATGCTTGCAAGAACCCAACAAATTGAAAAATTTGGTCCTGCAATGAACAAATTCAACGGTTCAACAATATTCAAAGAAACAAACGACAATTTGGAAATTGGATTGATAGCTGCCAATGGTTACTCGCCGCTGGTTTTTCGATCACGTGTTAAAAATGGACGGCCTTACCCTTTGAACACGTAAAAAATTAATATTCTAACATGACTCAGAATCACTCAATTAACCTCGTTTGACTTCGTCTCTTATAATCAATTTCTTCGCAAAAATGTCACCCAGCTCGTCAGACTTGACATCAATAGACTTCTATTTTTCGTCAATTAATATGGAAAAAATATGCAACAATCGAAACATTGAAGGTAGTTTTTCATAAAAAGTAGACTAAATTACCCAAAGTTAACATTTTTGCGTCTTCCCTAAGAGATAACCATAATACTTCGTGCCAAAATGATTATATCGAACAGAAACATTCTATTTGCAAAGTTTTAACAT
Source organism: Diogma glabrata (assembly GCA_963693315.1). Lineage (NCBI taxonomy): Eukaryota > Metazoa > Arthropoda > Insecta > Diptera > Cylindrotomidae > Diogma > Diogma glabrata. The sequence goes on along the minus strand of OY856188.1, from coordinate 251,431,535 downwards.
TTTGTGTATCACACACACCGATCATGACAATTGACAACATGATCAGCGTATTGGAAAACGTAGTTTTAAATGAGTTTAACATTCAGCTACTTTTGGTTCAAATTAATTTCGAAAACTGTTAAGAATAGAAATCTACTCTGTAGAGTGTAGATCATAAACACATTTTAAAAATGACCCACCCAGATGTTGAACCTCTACAAAATAGGTTTTTACAAGTCTACTCAAAACAACAATAGCTCAAGCAATTGTTTTAATCTATTTATTACAGATTAAGATAGGAGCAACAATTACAATAACAGAAAAAAATCAAAAGATATAAAAAAAAATCCATCAATGTTCAATTGTTTACTTTTAGGCTTGATATGAAAAAGTCCAGCGGCAGGTATATCCGCTAGAAATAGGTAGATTTCGGGGTCAGACAGTTTTGTGTACAAATAAAATTTGATGTGTCAGATTAGTTTAAATAAAAAATTTAAGTAGCAACAGAATAATTCAAAAAAATTATCAAACCAAATTAAATAAATTATCCGAAACAACTTTATCAATGCAATTTCAGGACAGTTTTATTTAAGTTGGTGAAAACTACTTTTAATAACATATTAAATCCACCAAAGAGTTAATTAACGTTCTCACTACGTCACACCTGCAATACCACATAATTTATAACGAAAAAAAAACAAAACTCAAAACTTTTGCGAAAAAAAAATATGAGAGTGTCGTGCATTATGTTAGTATAACGTTAATTCCATTGGAACCGCCTCGGTTAGAAAGCTGAAAATCTCTGAGGTCAAAAATGAAAAGTGTATCTAAAAGAAAGTAGGAGTTTAAATAACAGAAACTCATAAATGATATAAGCATGACCGTTTGCATTTGCATTCGTTTCAACAGCCCCGAGGTCGCAATCTCTGGACGTGGATAATTTTATTTTTAAATTTGGTAAAGATTTATGTTGCATCTACGTGTGCAAAAGTTTACAACTGTGAGCTTGGTCAGTTTCATTTAGATCAAGGACAACAACGTTTAGTACATTTTTAAAACATCAGGAATGCGGTGATCCAATAATTGTGCTCGCCACTACTTTAGTATTGTGATACTAAAGTATCCCATTGAAGCTCGTGGTACAGAAACAGACCACGACAAGGAACCCTAAACACCAAGGTGAAAACCTCTGACAAAAAATGATAAATAAGATTAAAATATTCAATATTTATCAATTTTAGATTATTTTTTAGATTATTTGACTTTTAGGGCTCTAGCCGCTTAAATGGTATCCCTATATGGCTAGTTCACGAACTTATCTAAGAGATTATTTGCCGCAACATGCACAAAAAATTTTTTTGGTCAAAAATTGCGACTGTGAGAGTGCCGCTAAATTTCGATATACTTCATATCGTTATATATATAATTTGGAGGGGTTTTTTGTGAGCAATTTCGCTTAAGTACATATTGGAAATCACTTGAATTTTGATATTTCAAATAACTTTTCATTTTCTCTAAAATTCTTTTAGACAATTTTTTTTTTTTATGTTTCGTGCCAGGATTCGAACTCACACTCATCAGAGATACATGTTCAAATCCCGTGTGTATTACACAACTTAACCACAGCGGCAATGACGAATCATATTTTAGTGTTTATGTTCAGATAATTTCTAAATTGAAACTTCATCTTTTTTCATATTTACTTAAGTTGAATCTTTCATCTATGATTACATATTGGAAACTTAATTTCATTGGGATTTTTTGTATTAAATTTCTAGATATTACGATGTATGAATTCATAGGATTATTGAATATTTGTCAACATCTTATGTCAACATTCTAATCAACATCCTAAGTTACGAGTATAAAGTCATTATGGATTGTTGTCAATCAATGTGAAACTTAATATCTGACGCAAGGTCAATTTATTGCTATATCTTTGGTTAGGAAAATTTTAATTTGAATTTTTAATTTGAAAGGTTTGTTGTAAGCAATTAAGCAAAAGTTCATATCGAAAATTACTTTAATTTTGCAATCCGAAATAACTTTTCATTTTCTCTAAAAATCCTTTAGAAAAAAAAATTTTTTTTGTGTTCCGAGATGACGGACATTGCAATAGGTAGATTTTTATATGAAATCTACCTAAAACGAGTAGTTTTTCTTCTCCTTATCTCCCTTTTCGTATAATATAAATATTTTTATATTAGAGAAAATGTAATTTTTTATTGATATTTTTCTACATTTTTTTTATTGCAGCATTTGTAGAATATTTCTTGTAGAATATCAAAATAAACTGAAACTGAAAAACCATTATAATGTGTTTTTAATACAGATGCTGCTCTTTGTAATGCAAATGATTTGGTATACTTGTTGAAATATTTATGTGCTATAGTTGGCATCAGATTGGATATTGAGGTTAGTATTGAAGGAAACTAAAATGAAATATGGGCTAGGGACTATAGAATGAAATATGGGCTAGGGACTAGGGAAATATGGCTTGGGACTATAGAATGAAATACACGCTTGGTACGATTGTATCTGTTGGAAGTGGATTTCGGGTTATATTTAATAGAAAGATATAGAAAAATATAATAAGGAAGAGAAGAAATGTTATAGTCCTGTTTGATGCTGATGAATGCGGTAATTTAAAGAAACTGATGGTATTGGAAGAAGCATAATTTTTGGAAACCTTGAAAATATCCATGCATAAACAATTGCAGGTATGTTGACATAAAAAAGTTTCGCATTTTTTAAGGCCTTTAGTCTTGTGAAAAAATGTATTTCATATGAATGATCGAACTTGGAATCAATTTTCAGATTGTTTTGGTATTCATAATCTTTAAAAACTTAATCAATTTTAATGCAGATATCCAACATATATCTACATCTGATAGGCCGACACCTGAAGACTCAAAAATGTCTACTAATTTAGTTTTCAAACACGTATATCGACACTGTATTCTTACTTCAACTAATCGCTAATTGCTAAAACGAATAAGTTTAAATCGCTAAATTGGCTTTATTCAAAAAAGTTAATTTTCGAAAATAATTAATTATTTTCATATAATTATGAGTAGTAATTTCCCAAGGGCGGTGATAATTCGAAATAATTTTTTGTCAAACATTTCGAAAGCAAGTATATTGATAATAGCAAGAGGCCGTAGGCGGGTCAATACCACTTGCTTGAGGAATTTTTCAAAAAATTATGAGAATTTATCAACGAACGAGGGGAATTCGTTTAGAAAATGTTTTGCCATTTTTTATTTTTGTATTATATTTTTTATGAATTAAACGTTGGCACACTGCGATATCAGTTAATTATTTCAAAATTTATTATTTCAAAATTGTTTGCCTTAGTTTTATTTTAACCCAATGAAATTCTCTAAAATGTAATGACATCATTCAATTTCAGCAATAAAATATGAATTATACTAATAACAAATAGTTATACGTCTGGTCTACTTTGATATTAAAAATTATCAAATATTTTTTGAAATAATTAACTGATATCGCAGTTGGCCAACTCCTCAAGCAAGTGGTATTGAATAATGATAATAGCCCTCAGCCTACGGCCTCTTGCTTTTATCAATCAATAAACTTGCTTTCGAAATTTTTGGCAAAAAATTATTTCGAATTATGCATGGTTTCCACAATGGCTGTGCAAAATGAAAAAGAAAGAAAATAATAACTAAAGAGAGAATGAAAAAGCAACAATTTGTAATTTCGATTTACTTCTTTTCTGTTGCTTTTTCATTCTCTCCTCAGTTATTTTTTTCTTTCTTTCTCATTTTAATTTGGATGTTTTTTTCGCCATAGCCATTGTAGCAACGATGCATTATCGCCGCCCTTGGAAAATTACAACTAAAATGTTTGTGCCTTAGTTTTGTTTTAATTTAAACCAATGAAATTGTCTAAAATGACATCGTTCAATTTCATCAATAAAATTTTAATTATACTAATAACAAATATTTATACGTCTGGCCTACTGGGATATTGAAAATTATCAGTTGTAATTTCACAAGGGCGGTGATAATTCGAAATAATTTTTTTCTAAAAATTTCGAAATTTTCTAACCGGATTCCCCTCGTTCGTTAATAAATTCTCACAATTTTTTGAAAAATTCCTCAAACAAGTGGTATTGATAATCGCCCTCGGCCTACGGCCTTGTGCTTTAACTGGAAAATTACTACTCATAATTATATGAAAATAATTAATTATTTTCGAAAATTAACTTTTTTGAATAAAACCAATTTAGCGATTTAAACTTATTCGTTTTAGCAATTAGCGATTAGTTGAAGTAAGAATACAGTGTCGATATACGTGTTTGAAAACTAAATTAGTAGACATTTTTGAGTCTTCAGGTGTCGGCCTATCAGATGAAGATATATGTTGGATATCTGCATCAAAATTGATTAAGTTTTTAAAGATTATGATATACTTGCTTTCGAAATTTTTGGCAACAAATTATTTTTAATTATCACACCGCCCTTAGGAAATTACAACTGAAAATTTTCTGCCATTTTACATTTATTTATATATTTTTTATGAATTATACGTTGACCTACTGTGATATCAGATAATTATTTCAAAACTAGATTGATAATTTTTAATATCCCAATAGGCCAGACATATAAATATTTGTTATTAGTATAATTCAAATGTTATTGGTGAAATTGGATGATGTCATTACATTTTAGAGAATTTCTTTGGTTTAAATTAAAATAAAACTAAGGCAAAAAATATTCACAATCAATTAACCAGTGTGTGAAATAATCCAAGATATAAAAGATGAAACACGTACATATACATCTGGTTTTCCTTGAGCGCATGGTACACCCCATGAAACAATACCGATCAGTTCACCATTGGCAACCAGAGGACCACCTGAGTCACCAAAACACGATCCTTCACCAGACACTCCACCAGCACAAAGATTTGAAGCAAAAATACGAGATCTTTGTGCAACGGGTAATCTATCTTGGCACTGAGCATTTGTCATTGTTTGTTTGTTTAAGAATTGCAATGTGGTAGCAGCGCTGCCAGGGTGCTATAAAATCAAATACATTACATTAAACTTCATTCATTTTCATTGTTTTTATACTATAAAATGGTAATTGAAAACATACTGATGTTTGTCCCCATCCAGATACAACAGCGGGTACAGATCCGATTGTGGCAGGACCTAGAGGAATTGATGTAACTGCTGGTGTAAACTCAATCACAAATGCAGTTCGAAGCAATGATATATCACTGACACTATAATTATAACTTGGATGATTTACAATTCTCTCACAATTAATTGTTGTTCCACCTGTTTCCCGATTAAGAGCACCAACCACAATACGAACATTTGCCGCTTCTCTCCCAACAGTGCAATGAGCAGCCGATACAACCCAACGGTCATTCACAATTGATCCACCGCAAAAATGGGCATTATTAGTGCTTCGAAGTGAAACTTGGTATCCAAATTGGTTAGCGGTAGCATTTTGTCCTCCAACAACACGACCTGCCCATTCATCTATATTACTATCCAAAAGTTCTGGAAAAGCTGTTTATAAAATAGAATGTGAATACCATTTTGCTTTGAACTAAAATCAATATTTCTTACCACCGCCAAGAACACATTCTGCGAATAACGCGAAAATCAAAATCAAACTTAATTTATACATGGCTATGCACGTTGTGAAGTTTACAAATTAGAGTAGAAGCTTTTATACAGTAAGTTTTATCTGATTTTCGTGATTTACTTGTCTAAGAAATTTTTAAAATGAATTACTTTAAATGAAAGATAAGCGACAGACTAAAATTCAATATTATCTTTAATTATACTACATTTTGGTTTATAAGATTATCGATGGTTGATTAAAATGATTTTGAAACCATAATTATATTTTTGAGTTAAGTTTTGTTAATTGAGGCTGATTGATTTCATTTATGTATTTTTTTCTGATATGAGAAGTACGTTCGCAATTAACGAATGAATACGAATCATTTTATTTTGGTTGAACCGAAACATTCCGTCGGCCTTGAAATATCATCATATTCAACAGAAGGAAGTATGCAGATTTTTGTGATAGGCAGTCTCAAAAACCAGTTTTAGTTTTCAAAACGACAACACGAACCATGTTTTCTTTGCCTGGATTTACTTCGGTAGCTCTGCCAAGTAGCCTCTTGCTGGTGGAAAGTTATCGTCTTTCATTACAAAAACATCATCAATTTTAGTTTTGTTTTTTTGAAGGTACCATTGACATGTTGTGACAACTGCACCACCATTTTTCAAAGGGACAATTTCGATAACTTAATATGCTGAACATCATGATCTGGAAGATAAGTGTATGGATGCCCAATTAGAATATGAGCAGACGTAAGGGGATCAAATTATTGGACATATTGGACGGAAGTTTAATATCGATTCAATATTTGCTAAAAATGTGGTCATAGGTTAATTCCATTAAATAAAAGTTTAAGATGTCATTAGAATTCTTATTTAGAAAATCAAACAAGTTTGTGAGTAGTCTATCAGCTCAAACCAACAGTGCAATACCAGCATTACATTTTTGTATGAGTTTCGTTTCTCCGTAACAAATTTCACAATAATGGGCTGAGCTGCGAAAAGAATTATTGTATGTTTAGTCTCAAATGATGCCACTGACTCTTAAGTTATTTCACCAACACGTAGAATTTCATCCTTGTCAATGACCGGACTGAGAAAAGCTACAAAACTTGATTGGAAAAATTTTTGTCTTGTATCCAAATATAATAATTTCGTCATAGAATATTTTGTTTCTTAAGTTGTTATCGCTCCCAACGCACGTTCATTCGGATTTAAAGAATAGTCGCCATAATCGTATTATCCATGCTAGAACATTAACCAATTTGTTGAACGATGATATTCTTTCTGTCAGTTTATTCCATAAGAAACGACATTTCAGTTTTAAAAACTCGAATCACATCGGAGCATGTTTCTTCATCTACAGTGTTATCATCCAAAAATAAATTCTCATACGACGGCTAAGATGACCTTTCGTTCGATAGTTAATCAGAATCATGCCACCATTGCTGATTTTGAATTAATTGCGTCTGATTGATTCCTCGCGACACACAATAAGCGGGATTGTCTTTCGACTAAAGGTGAGACTGAATTTGATCGTGATCGTGTATTTTGGAAACTCCGTTTTCCTACAAATGTTCTCCATTCAAATGTTCGCTATGTAGTAGTGAAAACCATTTCAATCAGTTCAGGCGAATAAGTTTTTATCCTTAACGGCTTCAACAATTGATTTCAATAATTTTTTGAGTAATACAACCGCACAGCGTTCCAATCAAAAAATAGAAATTTGACGAATTGGAGATACCTTTGTCTTAGCTGATATCAATATTATACAGATACTTATCAGTCGGATTTGGTAGCTTTACAGTACATCACAGCAGCATATGCGAGTTCTGAAGAATCGGCAAATCCATGTTTTTCGACGGTTATAGAATAAAAAACTTTTTTCATGCAACGTGGTATCGTTTCTATGCAGGTAGTAGAGTAGAGTTAGTCATTTATCCTATTTATTTTCATCCAACTCCAGCTTAAGCAACCATAGTTGGTGAAAGAATATCTTTACTAAAATTAGTCCAATTAGTTAGCTTTACTGTCCAGTTTGCCACTCAAGTCATAGAATTTTTACCAAGGTGTCTTTGGATAAAATAAATTTGTGATTCTTCATCAGGTATTGCTTGGAGTACCTTTTACTGAAAAAGAACTCTGCTTTTCCTAGCAGCATTCAAATTTGATTCTGAATTGACAATGCCTTTTCTTCTGTTTCAGCTTCAGACATCAGGTCATCGATGTAAAAATCTTCTTTAAATCTTCAGTAAATCTGCTGCTGCTCGATGGAAAAAAAAAATTTATGTTGTTTGTCCATCGTTCTGGTGGTCTGCTCATAGGTCTTATTGTTGGTGGTCTCTATGACATAATGGTTTTTGTCCATCGCTTATCAGTCATTCTAGAAATGTGTCCTGCCCAGTTCTAATTTAGAGACGTTATTCGTTCCATGACATCAACGATTTTTGTTTGTTGTCGAATCCATTTATTTGTCATTTTATCTCTTAAAGAAATTCCTAACAAACTCCTTTCCATAGCTCTTTGTGCTACTCTAAGTTTGTTAATATGAGAGTTTCAGCTCCATAGGTGAGTACTGGTAGAACACATGCATCGAACATTTTACGTTTTAGACTATTGTTCATTTTCCTATTGAAAATTAGCCTAAGTTTTCCAAAAGCTGCTCAGCCAAGTCCAAGACTACGATTCACATCGGCAGTTGGATTGTCTAAACCTAATTCCAGTTTGTGACCCAGGTATATATAATTGTCAACTCTTTCAATGACGTCATCTCCAGGTTTAATAGCTGTTTCGTCATCGATATTCGTCATTACTTTTGTATTTGACAGATTCATATTGTGACCAATTTTACTGGATTCTTGATGCAACTGATTTATCATTGTTTGTAGTTGATCAAGGTTAGCTGCTATGAGTATGATATCATCTGCAAAACGAAGGTGGTTCAAGAACCTTCCATCTATGTTTATTCCCATTCCATTTCTTTTATGGTTATTTCAGGTAACTCTTCTGATCCGACATTTGTTATTATTGGTCTACCTTGAGGTATTCCTTCAATCGTTTACTTCGGTCGTACTGATGTAAACAATTCTTCATAAAATTCGTTTGTTATATTTAGCACCTTACTTCGGTCAGATTGTATCGTTCCTGTTTTGTCTCGCAATTTGATGATTTCTTCCTTGGCATTTAACAACAGCTTGGATCGTAAAACTTTCATATTGCAGTTTGCTTCGATTATGTTTTGGGCCAACCAAACATTATATTTTCTTAAATTTGATCTAATTTCCTTGTTGATAATTTTTGTTAGTTGCTATATTCTAACGAATCTCGTTTTCCTTCTTTTATCAACTTCACTCATTTTTGTTGCAAACTCTACGCTCGATTCGTTCAGTCGTTGAACAATCATGTCTCTTTTAGGTAGATTTCATATAAACATCTACTTATTGCAATGGGCTTCATCTCGGAATTTCGGAAAAATTTTGGTGCCAAAGGACTATGAATGATAAGCGGAGACGGCAAAACAAAAAAAAAATGTATATATATATATATATATATATATATATATATATATATATATATATATATATATATATATATATATATAAATATATATATATATATATATATATATATATATATATATATATATATATATATATATATATATATATATATATATATATATATATATATGTATGTATATATATATATATATATATATATATATATATATATACATATATATATATATATATATATATATATATATATATATATATATATATATATATATATATATATATATATATATATATATATATATATATATATATATATATATATATATATATATATATATATATATATATATATATATATATATGTGGGATTACCGTGTGCAAAAGGTTATCACACGAGTTGGTAGGATTACCCTGTGAAACAAGTGATCACATGGTCAACAAAAGGGGAAATATTATAGCAGAAGAAGTATAAATCTAATGACAATTCTACAACCAGTCTCTTTATCGTACAAACAGTCAAAGGCGATATTTGGAATCAACAATCAAAGGCGATATTCAAGATCAACAATCAAAGGCGTTACTTAAATTGGATTCTACAATCAAAGGCGATAAACCTAATTGGACAGAAAGGCGATAATTGTACAACAATAAAACATCATCATATTCAAAGGCAGTAATTTTGTTTGAAGAAAATATAAATAAACTTTGTATTAAGAATTTGTGGTTTTATTTATACGTTAATCCCACAACATTTGGGGGCTCAACCTAACAAGGTGCATATAAAAACATAAAACTAAGGTGAATATAAAAACAATAAACAATAGAATAACTTTAGGCGAATTTATTTTGTGAGCTTTTTGTGATTTTAGGTAGATTATAAAAATCTACCTATTGCAATGGACTTCATCTCGGAATTTCAGAAAAATTTAGGTGCCAAACGTGAATGATAACCGGAGCCGGAAAAACAAAAAAAAAATTATGTATATATATATATATATATATATATATATATATATATATATATATATATATATATATATATATATATATATATATATATATATATATATATATATATATATATATATATATATATATATATATATATATACAGGTATCGCTTGAATTATGCGACACTTAAATTATGCGATTTTGGATATATGCGGTTCAACATTTGCGTCGTTGTTTTAAAGTATGCGCTAAAATTTGGATTAGTGCGATACAACTTTTCAGTACAATTTTTTGTTCACCTACCTAAAACGTATTTTATTTATTTTATGCACGCATATTACTCTATTGTAAATTATCCTTTCTTTTGCTTTATACATTTATTCAATTCTACGGTCAAAACAATTTATTTTTGCACATATACACTTGCAAGAAAATTAACATCGGATCGGTAGTAATTATTTTTATTTTTAAGATTTTACAATTCAATGCAGTGCGCACAAAATAATTTTTAACATACGAACTGTGGAGTTTTATTGTGATATAAATATAAAAAATAATCATAATTTGCTACCAAATGAACCGTAGGTATAAAGTGCGTATTTTATAATTGTTTTTAAAAAACCTTAATGTTTTTAATAAATTTGTTTTTATATGAGTAAAAAATAATCTATAAAATGGGATTCCCCATCTTTTACAAATTTTAAATTGTTTGCTGTTGGTATTGATAAGTGAAATCTATTTGCAATATAGATACTAATCATTTTATTTGTGAATCATTTTAGAAATGTCGAGCAAAAACAAAAGAAAAACCGTAACATTAAACACCAAAATTTTAATTTTGGATAGATTACGACAAGGTGACGGTTCAACAGCAATCGGAAAAGACCTTTCATTAGGAGAATCTACCATTCGAGCTATTAAAAATAATGAAAAAAAAATAAGAGATGCGGTTGAGGCAGGTGCTTCTGTTAGTTTAAATAAAACATCTTATGCCAGGAGTCCTTTAATTGAGAAAATGGAAAAGATGTTAATGTTATGGATAGAACACAAAAATCAACATAGCATGCCAATAAATGGCATTGCAATTCGTCTCAAAGCCGGACGTATTTACAATCATTTAAGACACTCTGCACATTCTACGTCGTCTAGTCAGATGAATGAGTTTAGGATGGATGGCTTGAAAATTTTAAAAATAGATTTTCATTACATAATCTGAAACTTACTGGAGAAATTGCGTCCGCTGACGAAGAAGCTGCAAAATTATTCCCACCAAAACTGCAAACAATAATTGAAGAAGGTCAGTATACTGGTGAACAAATATTTAATGCTGACGAAACCGGATTATTCTGGAAAAAAATGCCAGATCGCACGTATATTTCAAAGGATGAAAAAAAGGCACACGGATTTAAAATCGCAAAAGATCGCATTTCGTTATTATTATGCAGTAATGCAGCAGGCGTTTTTGTAACAAAACCATTACTCATACATCGCTCGTCCCGACCTAGAGTTTTCAAAAATGTTGATATGAATAAACTGCCAGTATATTGGAGAGCAAATAAAAAGGCCTGGATGACGTCAAGTTTATTTTTGGAGTGATTCTATAAAATGTTTGTTCCAGAAGTTGAGCAATATTTAAAAAGAAAGAATTTAAGTTTTAAAGTTTTGCTTATTATAGATAATGCTCCTTGCCATCCAACTGATCTCAATCATCCTAACGTTAAAGTTATTTTTTTGCCACCTAACACAAAATCTTTGCTGCAGCCGTTGGATCAAGGTATTATTGCCACTTTTAAAGCAATATTTTTTCGAGTAACATTTGAATGCATTCTGGATAAACTAGATGATTCATCTGACATAACCGTAAGCAAAATATGGAAAGACTATACAATGAGAAATTGTGTGAAGTTAATAGCAAATTCTATTGTGCAATTAAAGCAATCTACTCTTAGGGGCTCCTGTAAAAAGATATGGCCAGCTGGAGTCGATATATTACATCCAGTAGCAACTGTTCAAGCTGAACTAAGCCATGTCGTAGATTTGGCGCATTCTATTGGAGGAGATGGTTTTGACGAAATAACTTCCACTGATATTCAAGAATTAATTAATTATGATCATGACTTAAATGAAGATGAACTCCTTAATTTAATTGATGAGAATAAAGATTTAGTTGATAATAATGACGATGCGTCAGAAGCCCAATCGATCCCATCTTTCACATCAAAAAATTTATCAGAAGGAATTACTATTGCCAATCAACTCCAACGTTTTTTTGAGGACCATGATCCAGATATGGAAAGGAGTTCAAAATTTCAACGCAATTTGCAACAAATTATGGCTCCTTACTTTGAGTTAAAAAAAGAGGCTGATCGCTCTAAAAAGCAATCACTAATAACAACTTTTATAAGTCTCGAAACTATATCTGCAGATAGAGAAAATTTTTACAGTGAAGAAAACATAACAACACCTACAAAAAGACAGAAACTAATGACCAAGGTTTTTTCAAAAGAGCGAGGATAGTAAGATTGCAAATTTCATAGAATTTTTTTTTTAATTTTTATTTCTTAAAAAAAATCAAATTAACGAATTTTTCTTTACATGTCTGTATTAGTAGACTTTATGTTTATAACAAAAATCAATTGATTTTAGTTTCATATGGAATGAACTTACAAAATAATAATATTTTTTATTTCTAAATGATTGTGATAATTTTGTTTTATTAAAATAAAATGTTTCTCTATCGAAGTTAAAATAGAATATAATTGTTTTATTTACAAAAAATGGTGAAAACGCCTTTTCAAGATCATAAATATTTTTCTTTGGTACCAAACCCCCAATTTTGTATGTATTATTAGTCTTGAATTATGCGGTTTTGAATTGTGCGTGGTTTTGGCGGTCCCAAACTACCGCATAATTCAAGGGTCACCTGTATATATATATATATATATATATATATATATATATATATATATATATATATATATATATATATATATATATATATATATATATATATATATATATATATATGTATATATAAATATATATATATATATATATATATATATATATATATATATATATATATATATATATATATATATATATATATATATATATATATATATATATATATATATATATATGTATATATATCTATGTATATATATATATATATATATATATATATATATATATATATATATATATATATATATATATATATATATATATATATATATATATATATATAACGATATGAGCTGTAACGAAATTTACCGGCACTCACACGATCGCATTTCTTGACCTCCAACAAAATGTTTTTCTGTATACGTTGCGCCAATAAATTTTTGGACAAGTTCGCGAACTGGCCATATCCGGGTACAGGTTAAGTGGCTAGAGCCAAAAAAGTGGAATAACCTAGGGTATTATAACTTCCGTTTGAATCATAATATTTTAATAAAATTTATCAATATTGAATATTTGAACATATTTCTATCATTTGTTTCCAAATAACAACCTTGGCATTCCAGGTTTCTGAAAAATCAGCTGTTTTAAAAATTTATTAAACTTTGTTGTCTTTGATTTGGCTGAAAATGGCCAATCTCACTTTTGAAAATTTATGCACACGTTAACTAGAACATAAATCTTTTCAAAATGAAAAAAAAATAGTTCAAGTCTAGAGGTTGAGACACCAGGGCTGTTAGAACGAAAACAAACGCAAACGGCCATGCTTTCCTCATTTTTGAGTTTATGTTGTTTAAACTCATACTAACTTTTAGATAAACTTTTCAACTATAACCTCCGAGATTTTCAACTCTCTAGACCAAGAGGTTTCAATGTAATTAGCATTAAACCTAATGCATGCCATTCAATTACAACAACAACTTTCATAAAAATATAAAAATATCACATAGATATATTAAACAAATTATCTTTTGTTTTTTTTTTTGAGTTTTATTTTTTTTCGCAAAAATTTAAAAAAAAATTAAAACAAAGCTGAGTCATTATTGTTTTAAATTAAGGAATATTTTCTTATATGCATATTGATTACACATTTACAAAAGTCTTTCTAAATTGTAGATATTTGAATTATTTGAGGTGTAAAAGTTGTTTGACAATTTTAGATTATAAAATTATGTGTGGTGGTGTTGTAGGTGTGACGTTGTGAGAACGTTTAGTTGCTCTTTGGTGGATTTAATATGTTATTAAAAGTAGTTTTAACCAAATTAAATAAAACTGTTCCGAAATCGCATTGATAAAGAAGTTTCCGTTAATATATATATTTTTTTTTTTTTTTAATAAAATGTGTTGTGTAATAGGGTTTAGAATATGTGTCACAACAACACATAAATACCTTTTAAGACCTAGCTCTAGACCTGGGTCCCACAACAACTGGCGTTCTAAGGTGTAGATTAACGCTTTTTTTAAACATCTGTGGGTTGAAGCCACCTGAGACTAAGTGTTCCGGCAAACTATTCCATTTGTATGCAGTTCGGACAAAGAAGTCTCTCTGCGATCTGCCAGTATGACAGCGCGGGATCTTTACCATTTCACCGGTTGCGGCAGCCGATTGCCGAGTGGAACGGGGGTAAGAATAAGTTTGAGGCATGATGCCGCTGATTTCATCTGAGCACTGCTGATGACGATATTTGTAAAAAACAACGAGGTCAGCAACAGTGCGACGATGTTGTAGGGAATCAAGTTTTGATGTCAAAGTTCGATCACCCACAATTCGTATAGTTCGCTTTTGAACAGAGTCCAAAAGAGCCAAGATGGAAACAGAGGCAGCACCCCAAACTTGACAACAGTACTCCATACAGGGACGAATATAGGACTTATAAACATGGAGCAATTGGTATGAAGTGAAAAATTTTTTGCATCTATTTAGGAGGCCGAGTTTTTTAGACGCGCTTTTTGCCATCGCCATTACATGATCGTTCTAGAGTAGGTCATTTGAAACTGTGACACCCAATAAACGAATGTTTTTACATTCACCTATTGGTTCATCACACATACTAAATAAAATGTCTTTGGGGAACTCGGTCTTTAATCTAGAAACAATCTACAGCTGTGTTTTGGTAGAGTTGAAATTGACAAGGTTTTGGTCACCCCAGTCGGCGACTTTATTCAGGTCTTTGTTCACGTTTATGGCAGCGTCTCTCCAGCCAGGATCAGGATTAATTCGTTCGTGCATTTTACCTTTTGAAGGAAGGGGCTCGAACGACTTGTGCAGAGTACTATTATCTGCAAAACTATTTATTGGGTTACTGGTGATTTTCAACAATGCGTTGATATAAATCAAAAATAGGGTTGGGGACAATACTGAACCTTGGGGTACACCAGCGTTAATTAGTTTAGACTCAGAAGAAAATCCGTCTAAGTTTACCGAAATGTATCGGTTGGATAGAAAATTTTGAATCAGCTTCACAACATTGGGATGAAAACCGTACGCAACGAGCTTATTGATTAAGTTGGCATGCCAGACTCGATCGAATGCCTTGGAGATGTCTAAAGCGATAACGTATGTTTAACCACCTTTATCAAGTATGCTGTTCCAACAATGCGCTACATAGTTTAATAGATCGGTAGTTAATCTTTTGTTTCGAAGTTTCATTAAATGATTTTCTTCGAGAAATTTTGAAGTATGTGTATTAATATAATGCTCGTAGACTTTGGATAGGACCGATAGTAAAGCTATTGGCCTATAATTTGAGATATCGGATTTTGGTCCCTTTTTGGGGACGGGCTGGACATTTGTCAACTTCCAGCACGAGGGAAATATACCAGATTTGTAGGATTGGTAGAATATTTTAGTCAAAGTTGGTGCCAGTTCTTTGGAAAAGGTTTTTACAATAATGGGTGGAATATTGTCCATTCCTGATGCTTTTTTGATGTTTAACCCCTTTAAAAGTTTAGCGACTATTTTGGGTTTGAAGTGAAGTTCATTCATATTAACTCCTGAAGACTGGATTTGGGGTATTTCTTTAGGAGTTTCCAAAACAGTGGAGTTCAGAGCAAAGCGTTCAGCGAACAAGTTAGCTTTCCTTGCGGTATCATTGACGATTAAATCACCATCAATAATAGGGGGAATAGAAAATTTTGTACCAGAATTTAAAGAATTAATGGCACTGTAGAAACAGACATAGACGTAAGTTTTGAGGCTTTCGCTCTGTCAATTTCGGACTTTTCGTTTGAGATAATCTGATTAGATATTTTGTTGGCCTTTAGATATTGGGATCTACGTTTGCTTCTAATTGCCGTTTTGGCAGCTTTCGAATACAAGTATTTTTGTTTGGGTTTTACTATGGAGAAAGTGACAAATTTATTGATAGCAAATTGGATGGTTTCTGTAAAGTTTTGAGCAGAAACATTTACATTGTCAGTGTAAAAACAATGACGGTCGAAAGGGAAACCATGGAAAAATTTTGAAGACCACTCTTATCCATTTTTGAGTAGTGAAATATTTTACGGGGTTTGGGAGCTGTAGTTTTAAGTAAATCAGTTTTGATAACTGATGAGATTAAATAATGATCAGAATTTCTAATACTACCTTTCACGACATCGACACTCGTAATATCTGGCATTGTGGTAAGATAGAGATCTAAAAGAAAACTATTATCACCGCCATTACGGGGAGTGAAAGTCGGGCTTTTAACAATTTGGAATAGGCCCTGAGACGCGGCAAAAATTTCTGCCAGTTTTCCACTATTGTCAACATCGTCGGTCGATTTGGAGAATTCCAACCATGGTTTGTTGTGGACGTTGAAGTCACCGGTAACGATAACTTCACAATTAGAGGACTTTGCTCTAATCTTGTCCACAATTTTTGTCAGTATATTAAAAAAGTTTGGGTTACGTTTGTTGGGGGACCGGTATAAAGCTATTGTAAAAAAAGTCATTTCTGGAAGACAAATCTTGAAAACCATTGTATTGAAGCCGTCACCGTGTAGTTCAAAATTTGGAAAGCGCGTGTACGCAACACTCTCATGAATGAATGCGCATACGCCCTGATGGAGTTTGAAAGCTGATTCGAGCCTATATTTGGAATTAAGCGATTCTATAAAGAGAAAATTTTCAGAAACTTGGGTTTCTGTAAGGAATATAATGTTCGGTTTGTCGTGCTCAAGATGATGTTGCACGTGGTCATGGTTAGCGTTCAATCCGCAGATGTTTTGAACATGTATTTTAAAATGTTTTATTGATTCATATATGTTTTGTCCCAGAAAATTCCGTGGACGTGCCGCTTTATGAGCGGGTGGATTGCGCAAATTTGCTTTACCACTTGCAGACTTATTTTTTTTCGGTTGTACTGCCATATATATATCAAAATCTTTATTTTATTTTTTTATGTTTTATTTTAAAAAGCATAACTAAGTAAAAAATCCTATCATACTACAAAATATGACATATGCCAATATTTCATGATAAGATGAAGAAATAATAACAAAATAATAAGTGAAAAACAAATTGTGAGAAATTTGCAGAAAACAAAACACAACTAAATGCCAATAATCCAGCTGATGCAGCGCACCCCAGACGCACCGCCCACCACCTTAATCGAGGCACAAAGACCACACATAACTACGTGTTGGTCCGATTCCTCGGAAGAGCTAATGAGCAGTACCGCTACGGAACGCTGCCCAGCTAATACTGGAAGTACTGCCGTTGACTAATTAAAGTTCGTCCGCCAGCACCCTAAGATATCATCTTGGCTAATGACCTCTACTGCCATTGCCAGTGGTATGTGATATCTCACGCTAACTCATATGTCAATGGCAGGGACTGGAGTACGCAGGGTAGTCAGACCCGTAGATCAACCTTGATCATAATCGATCAAAATCGATCCTTCCTGCGGTAGAGTTTGGTTTGATAAATTTTTTGGATTATTCTGAACTTGGACTATTCTACTTAAATTTTTTATTTAAACTAATCTGACACATCCAATTCTATTTGTACACAAAGCTGTCTGGTCCCGAGATCTACCTATTTCTACCGGATATACGTGCCGCTTGGACTTTTTTTAGTTAAAATATGAATCTTAGATTGCTTATATATTGCAGGACATAGTAAATTATTTTTTCTATGCGAAAAGTAAACTCACTAGTGTAAAAAAATAACAAATTATAGTTGCTATGGTTTTTCATATAATTTTACAAAAGTATTTTAAACAACGTAACCATGAAAAAATAGAATATTAATTTTGAATGTTTTGTTGTTGATTTGTAACTTTATAATTTATAGTAAATATCGATTTTATATTAGTAGTATATTAGTAGTATAGAAAAAATTGCATTTCCTACGCGAGATAAAAACAATGTTTTCATCTCTTGTAGGAAAATATACTATTTCTGGACATAGAAAATTTCATAAAAGCAACACTATAAAAATGCATCTAAGCACATTTCTTATTGTCTTTTTTATATTTTTTCCAAATATTCACAAATTTTCAAAAATATCAGCCTTTAAACTTTAATTATCTAACAATAATTGCCGCGGATAAGTCTAATGATATGGCGAGAGAAGTTCCTTTTGAAGTAGATTTCACATAAATTGCTCCTCTTATCTAGATTGAGGGTTATTGAAGGCCATTTCTTCCAATTTAACGGTAGATTTCGTTACTTTTTCAGATCTGAACTCTCCGGCCACTACCTAGCCAAATAGAGTATTTTGAGCGATTGGTTGGTTAGGTTCATTCATAATTCTTTCAAGATGTGCAATTTTTAAGAATTGCTCGGTTACAATAAGTATATGTCTATTCTGCTTGACTTGTTGACATCCGGATCAGCCAATTCAAGATCCGCTAGATTATCCCATCTTTAAATATCAAACTTCATTGGTTGATTTGAAGTTGATGCGATCCATTGGTGGAAGTTGATGTGGAAGATAGAATCAGTCCATTGAATTTAATATTTAGAGGTTTGTTAATTTTTGAGTGCTCTAGAGATTGTTGCTGGACTTTTACCTAGTCCAGTGAGAAACAACCCGAGCGTTTCTGCGCTGCAGCTGTAGCCACAGTTCACATTTTTCTGTGACGAAAGACATCTGAGAACTAGAATCCAAAAGCTTATAATTCTGCCTGTATTCTCCAGCTGAGATCATCACAAATACTAAGGCTGTCGACAATAAATGTTTTTTTTGAATTTAGTTTGATCGACGTTTGTTTCGTGGATCTATTCCCGAGACGAGTGGGGTTTGAAATATGTGTTGGGAATGAGACTTCAAACAAAGTTGTTTTGCGGAGAAAACTACTAGGCTCGGATGGTAGATAGCAGTTCATCCGCTGAAACCATTACCGCTAACGTTAAGAAGGGTAACACTATATTGAAAAATAAGTGCATATTGAACATAACGTGAGAACACGGTCACGGATGATGGAATTTAAACAGACGGATGACGTAATTTGATATGATGCAGCTGACAGAAGGCTCATGTTAATACTTCCATAGGCATGATTAGTAAAGTAACTCACCGTAGAGTAGGACACTTGGTAATCAAAAGAAATTAGTATGAATGCATGACTTGAAAAATCGAGACACATATATTGACTACGACACCCAACTCGGCTTGAATCACTTATCATCTGAAATTTGAGACAATGATGATGTATATCAAACATAACTCTTTCTTAAAGTAGAATTATTTTTTTATCTCTGTTTAGTCAAAAATTTCCATATCCAATTTCATTTTCAATTACATTTACGTCATATAAACAGTTACATTTTTTTTCCCAAAAAATTGGCTAAAAAAATAAATGAAATCATTTTTTGACAAACTTATAATGCCATAATTCTCAATAATAATAATAAAATTTCATTTCAACAAATAATTAATTTTATTTTTTTCTCAAAAATTCTGTAAGAGACTAAATAAAAATCTTTCTTTTGACACAATTGACAACATTTTTTTGACAAACTTATAATGCAATAATCTAGTTTTTGATCTCACATACCATCCCCAGAGACATACAATCACTCAGGTCCCTACCATCAAGATTTCTCAGAATTCAATGTTCCTACTCGTAATCACTTAAAATTAACGTTTTTTAAGCCAAAAATATGAAAATTTGTTTTTAACACACTTAATGATTTTTTTGACACACTTCCGCTGATTAGTTTTTTAAAGAAATTCAACAGAACGGTGACGGTCTCCCGAGCATCTTTTGAAGGCTCAGTAACATCTGTATATGATAATCGAATTGGATGAAACTTGATCCATAAGCATTTAGAACGGTTTACAACAGTTCTGCATCTCAACTTCCGGATTTTCGCTTCTGGTAAAACAAATTTTTGGAATTTTTCTCAGTGTCTTTATGCACACTACACCTTACAATAATGAAGTGATTATGATGAAACTTATAAAAGAGGTTTCAATTACTGTGAGAATATATTGAACAACTTTATGGAACACACTGATCAGAGTGGTATTTCAACTTCCAGTATGTTACTTCCGATAACAAAGTTTTTGCTTTCTCTATTCGAACAAGAAGATTTTTATGTCTGTTACAACTAGATTTTTATGTCTGTATACTACAGTTATCCTTAATGTCTTTTTAATTATAACTATGCGAAGTCTACAACACCGGTTAGGCATTAATTGAAGTATTTTATGGGTTTTAGCTCACTTTATATTCAGAGCATTTTGTTTCAAGAGCTTTGGTGAAGTTAGCCTATGCATCAGCGTCGCAATATTTTTTTCATATATTTTGTATTGATGTTAAATTTGAGTTATATCCAGGAATATGCCAAAATATTGGATATAAAGAAAAATTAATGACAATAAATCAAATTAGGTACTTATATCAAAATGAAATCAATAATTAATTTTATAATTTGTTTAATTATAATCCAAGCTCATAACATTTATTATTCACTACAAAAAATTGTGATATCAGTTTAAAAAAACATCAAAAATGTAAATTTTAGCTTATGAAAATGGTGCATTTTAAAGTTTAATAGTCAAAACTATTAAGTTTTGACTATTAAACTTCATTACAAAAACGACGGATACCCTGTGTCAAGCTGAAACAAGTTGAAAACAAAACATTTTCGATAATTAGATTTTCTACATAATTCGAAATACTCGGAGGTTTCTAATATTCAAAATGATTGACTTTTCTACTTGGCATAATTATTACGTAACATCCAAATCTTTTCGAAAAGTGCTTCTGTATTTATTATTAATACCTTCAAATAATTATTCTATGGCTTTACAATTCGGTAGAGTAAATCAGTGTTTCAACTTTTATTAAATTAATCTGATAAATTTACTGATATTTTAAATGGATAAAACGACAATTATTGATATTTGAAGTTTTGATAACAACACAGATAGGTTTAAATAAAACGAAATTATCTGATTGTCTATCTAAAAATAAGTTTTAAATATACATTTTAGAAAGCATACGTCAGTTGGTACCTGATTATTATCATTAGAAAAGTATGTACTTACACTGGTATTTCATTGATTCTACTTTGTGATAAATTTACAATGTTTATGTTGTATTTGATAAGAAATAGATAATCACAATATTGTGCTTTGTTTAAAGTAAGGACGTTGAATATAATATATCTACTACAAACATTTGTGGTATGTAGATAATTTTTACAAAATTTAAAAAAAATTTGGTGAGATGTTGGTGATAAGTTTTCTCTAGATTCACCTTGCAGATATATTATCAGCCTGTTATCTTAGTTGATTTAAAAAAAATTGACACTTTTCAAAAATGTTGAACGGAAACCAATTGCCTTTTTCCATTTCGATCATTATTGTTATTATATAACTTTAACTGTCAAAATATTTCTGATCAAAATTCTGCGCTGATCTACTTTTAGGACAATACTTCTTTTCAATAATAACAACTTTTATGAAAAAAACGACATAATTTGAAACAATCTCATATTTTCCAAAAACGTTTCCATCTCCGGTTAATTTTTTTTTTTTTTCAAAAATTACAACTTTTGTGAAAAATGAAAATTTAATCTGCTTCTGACATACATTATGCAACGGTACCTGTTTATCAGAAGTGACCGAATCAGGATTCACACACGAAACTTCTCAGCAAATTTTCTTGCCATAATTACAACGTTTGCTCAAAAAACGAAATTTACGATTCACGAAGAAAAATATTTTTCAATTAAGTGTATTTCATTGCATCTACATAATTTCCTTTATGTGTGAAGTATTTTTAGACAAAAATATGTTTATATTATATTATATTATATTATATTATATATAATATGTTTGTCAAAAAAATCAGTTTCGATTTGTGTAAAAATAATTTTTTTGGCTCACTCAACGAAATTTTATCTAGACGTTTCGTTTGCTTTTGATAAAAAAGAATTTGTTAATGGTCCCACTGCTTCATCATTACTAGTATTGAAAGAGATCCTGAACCAATGAATAAAATAGAAATTTAATTGTACTTTATATGCATTTTATAAGCACTTCATTTGTATTTTATTTGCACTTTACTTTCATTTTAGTTGCATTTTATTTGTGTTTTTCTTGCACTTTATTTGCATTTAGTTTGCATTTTATTTGAATTTTAATTGCAATTTGCATTTTATTGCAAATAATGTGTAAATAAAGTCCAAATAAAGTGCAAATAAATTGCAAGTAAAACGCAAATAAAATGCAACTAAAATGCAAGTAAAGTGCAAATAAAATGCAAATAAGGTGCTAATAAAATGCAAATGAAGTATAATTAAATTTGCATTTTAGTTGCATTTGATATGCACCTTATTTGCATTTTAGTTGCATTTAATTTACATTTTATTTGCACTGTATTTGCATTTGCAAGAAAATGCAAATAAAGTGCAAAAAAATGCAAATAAAATGCAACGAAAATGCAACGAAAATTTAAATAAAATCAATTCAATAAAATGAAACTAAAATGCAAACAAAGTGTAAATAATATCGAAATGACGTGCATAGTATAACAATTTTGTTTTGGCGATCAGGAAAACGGAAATGTTCACGGAAAATTTCGACAAAAGAATGCGTATGTGCAAGCAAACCATGGATTTGCCTGATGTGTTATTCCATATTATATAGATAGGGTTATTATGTACTTTATGATACACCATAAAAAAACAATCCAAAGACTATAAAAATATAGAAACACACTTTTGTGGAAACGAACTAAAAAGTATAAAATAAATTTTAAATTGACGCACGTTGTGGTGCAAAGAAACAAACGATATGATGGATTATGCTTATATTTTCTTTCAAATTGTAAGAAGAAAATATGGAGCGGCTGAAATCTCACAGCTCTGAGATATCAAGACTTCGGTCTGGGTTAAGGATTATGATATAGTTTTCGGCAAAAAACTTTTATGAGGACATGGTTTTTAGTTTTGGGCAGCGATGTATATCAAACATAACTCTTTGTTAAAGAAGATGTTTTTTCTCTGTTTAAAAATTTATTACAAACTAACACGAAACATCAATACGTTGCCGGAAAATTATAATCAAAATTCCAAAAATATTGTAAAATTAAATAAAATCAAACTTTTTCAAAATTCCAAAAATATTCCAAAAATTAGAATAAAATCAAATATTTAAACTTTTTTTAAATTCCGATAATATTTCAAAAATTCTTAGATTCAAACTTTTCCAAAATTCTAAAAATATTGCAAAAATTATTACAAAATCAAAAATTGAAAATTTTTTCACAGACTGACTTCACCACAGCTCTGGCAACATCGTGTTCTGAATATATAGTGAGCTAATATCCATCAAATACTTTAATTAAAGGCTAACCAATGTTATAGATTTCGCGTAAATCTAATAATAAAAATATTAAAGATAGCAGTAGTATCCCCAACAAACTTAAATTCTGTTGTACGAGAAAAAGTAAAAAAATTTTTAACCAGAAGGGACAAACCGAAACTTCTGTTGCAGAACCGTACGAAATATTTATGTTGCAAGTTTCAACCAATTCTATTATCAGGCACAGATTTTATGGAGCTTTAAAAAAAACAGGTACTCTATGGACCCCAACCACTTTGTTCACTATCGCTCAAAAACTAATCAGTACTTTGCCATACATATTTGCATATTTTACCAAAGTGTCATCAAAGTTCATTCACGAACGAATGTTTTTTGCTCCCAACAAACATTGAAAAAACTGTGACACAATAAACAGGTGTTCGGGAGGCCCCCACCACCCATCCCAATATTTTCCAAAAACTAATCATTCCGTTGCAATTTAAGTCTTTTTCTTTCTTCAAAGAGTCATTAAAATTGATTAATAAATGAAGTCTGTATGTTCCCAACAAACTTTAAAAACAAAGTGTGAAAAGTCAGCAGTTGTATTATAGACCCCCGCCACTTTGATCAATGTGTCCCAAAAGATGATAACCATCTTCTCACACTAATTGGAACCTTTTTCATAAGTTTCATCATAATCACTTCATTATTGTAGGCTGTAGGCATAAAGTGCATAAAGACACTGAAAAAACTTCAAAACAGTACAAAAAAATTTTTTTACCGGAAGTGAAAAACCGGAAGTTGGGATGCAGAACTGTCGTGAACTAAATGCTTATGTACCAACTTTCATTGAATTCGATTATCAGGCACAGATGTTATTGATCTTTCAAAAAACAGGTGCTCGGGGGACCCCAACCACTTTGTTCATTATCGCTAAAAAATCAATCAGTTCTTCACCATACATATTTGCATCTTTTTCCAAAGTGTCATCAAAATTCATTCACGAACGAATGTTGTATGCTCCCAACAAACATAAAAAACATAGTGGAGAAACTCACCTGTTGTATGGTGGACCCTCCAACCCTTTATCCAATGTACTCCAAAAGCTGATAAAATCTTTCTCGTGTTACTTGAAAGCTCTTATCAACGTTTCATGAGAATCGATCGGTAATTGTAGGCCACAGTAGGGATAAACACCTGGAAAAAAACTTGTTAACCGGAAGTGTCAAACCGGAAGTTGTAATGCAGAAATATTAAAAACAGTACTAAAACCTTATATACTAAGTTGCCATTAGATCATAAGCCAGGATTAGAAGTTATTGAAGATTTAAACTAACAGGTATTTGGGAGACCCCTCGTCACACAATTGAAAATTGTGGTGAAATAAAAATCCGAACCATAAAATGCTTGCAAGAACCCAACAAATTGAAAAATTTGGTCCTGCAATGAACAAATTCAACGGTTCAACAATATTCAAAGAAACAAACGACAATTTGGAAATTGGATTGATAGCTGCCAATGGTTACTCGCCGCTGGTTTTTCGATCACGTGTTAAAAATGGACGGCCTTACCCTTTGAACACGTAAAAAATTAATATTCTAACAGGACTCAGAATCACTCAATTAACCTCGTTTGACTTCGTCTCTTATAATCAATTTCTTCGCAAAAATGTCACCCAGCTCGTCAGACTTGACATCAATAGACTTCTATTTTTCGTCAATTAATATGGAAAAAATATGCAACAATCGAAACATTGAAGGTAGTTTTTCATAAAAAATAGACTAAATTACCCAAACTTAACATTTTTGCGTCTTCCCTAAGAGATAACCATAATACTTCGTGCCAAAATGATTATATCGAACAGAAACATTCTATTTGCAAAGTTTTAACATTTTGTGTATCACACACACCGATCATGACAATTGACAACATGATCAGCGTATTGGAAAACGTAGTTTTAAATGAGTTTAACATTCAGCCACTTTTGGTTCAAATTAATTTCGAAAACTGTTAAGAATAGAAATCTACTCTGTAGAGTGTAGATCATAAACACATTTTAAAAATGACCCACCCAGATGTTGAACCTCTACAAAATAGGTTTTTACAAGTCTACTCAAAACAACAATAGCTCAAGCAATTGTTTTAATCTATTTATTACAGATTAAGATAGGAGCAACAATTACAATAACAGAAAAAAATCAAAAGATATAAAAAAAAATCCATCAATGTTCAATTGTTTACTCTTAGGCTTGATATGAAAAAGTCCAGCGGCAGGTATATCCGCTAGAAATAGGTAGATTTCGGGGTCAGACAGTTTTGTGTACAAATAAAATTAGATGTGTCAGATTAGTTTAAAAAAAAAATTTAAGTAGCAACAGAATAATTCAAAAAAATTATCAAACCAAATTAAATAAATTATCCGAAACAACTTTATCAATGCAATTTGAGGACAGTTTTATTTAAGTTGGTGAAAACTACTTTTAATAACATATTAAATCCACCAAAGAGTTAATTAACGTTCTCACTACGTCACACCTGCAATACCACATAATTTATAACGAAAAAAAAACAAAACTCAAAACTTTTGCAAAAAAAAAATATGAGAGTGTCGTGCATTATGTTAGTATAACGTTAATTCCATTGGAACCGCCTCGGTTAGAAAGCTGAAAATCTCTGAGGTCAAAAATGAAAAGTGTATCTAAAAGAAAGTAGGAGTTTAAATAACAGAAACTCATAATTGATATAAGCATGACCGTTTGCATTTGCATTCGTTTCAACAGCCCCGAGGTCGCAATCTCTGGACGTGGATAATTTTATTTTTAAATTTGGTAAAGATTTATGTTGCATCTACGTGTGCAAAAGTTTACAACTGTGAGCTTGGTCAGTTTCATTTAGATCAAGGACAACAAAGTTTAGTACATTTTTAAAACATCAGGAATGCGGTGATCCAATAATTGTGCTCGCCACTACTTTAGTATTGTGATACTAAAGTATCCCATTGAAGCTCGTGGTACAGAAACAGACCACGACAAGGAACCCTAAACACCAAGGTGAAAACCTCTGACAAAAAATGATAAATAAGATTAAAATATTCAATATTTATCAATTTTAGATTATTTTTTAGATTATTTGACTTTTAGGGCTCTAGCCGCTTAAATGGTATCCCTATATGGCTAGTTCACGAACTTATCTAAGAGATTATTTGCCGCAACATGCACAAAAATTTTTTTGGTCAAAAATTGCGACTGTGAGAGTGCCGCTAAATTTCGATATACTTCATATCGTTATATATATAATTTGGAGGGGTTTTTTGTGAGCAATTTCGCTTAAGTACATATTGGAAATCACTTGAATTTTGATATTTCAAATAACTTTTCATTTTCTCTAAAATTCTTTTAGAAAATTTTTTTTTTTTGTGTTTCGTGCCAGGATTCGAACTCACACTCATCAGAGATACATGTTCAAATCCCGTGTGTATTACACAACTTAACCACAGCGGCAATGACGAATCATATTTTAGTGTTTATGTTCAGATAATTTCTAAATTGAAACTTCATCTTTTTTCATATTTACTTAAGTTGAATCTTTCATCTATGATTACATATTGGAAACTTAATTTCATTGGGATTTTTTGTATTAAATTTCTAGATATTACGATGTATGAATTCATAGGATTATTGAATATTTGTCAACATCTTAAGTCAACATTCTAATCAACATCCTAAGTTACGAGTATAAAGTCATTATGGATTGTTGTCAATCAATGTGAAACTTAATATCTGACGCAAGGTCAATTTATTGCTATATCTTTGGTTAGGAAAATTTTAATTTGAATTTTTAATTTGAAAGGTTTGTTGTAAGCAATTAAGCTAAAGTTCATATCGAAAATTACTTTAATTTTGCAATCCGAAATAACTTTTCATTTTCTCTAAAAATCCTTTAGAAAAAAAAATTTTTTTTGTGTTCCGAGATGACGGACATTGCAATAGGTAGATTTTTATATGAAATCTACCTAAAACGAGTAGTTTTTCTTCTCCTTATCTCCCTTTTCGTATAATATAAATATTTTTATATTAGAGAAAATGTAATTTTTTATTGATATTTTTCTACATTTTTTTTATTGCAGCATTTGTAGAATATTTCTTGTAGAATATCAAAATAAACTGAAACTGAAAAACCATTATAATGTGTTTTTAATACAGATGCTGCTCTTTGTAATGCAAATGATTTGGTATACTTGTTGAAATATTTATGTGCTATAGTTGGCATCAGATTGGATATTGAGGTTAGTATTGAAGGAAACTAGAATGAAATATGGGCTAGGGACTATAGAATGAAATATGGGCTAGGGACTAGGGAAATATGGCTTGGAACTATAGAATGAAATACACGCTTGGTACGATTGTATCTGTTGGAAGTAGATTTCGGGTTATATTTAATAGAAAGATATAGAAAAATATAATAGGGAAGAGAAGAAATGTTATAGTCCTGTTTGATGCTGATGAATGCGGTAATTTAAAAAAACTGATGGTATTGGAAGAAGCATAATTTTTGGAAACCTTGAAAATATCCATGCATAAACAATTGCAGGTATGTTGACATAAAAAAGTTTCGCATTTTTTAAGGCCTTTAGTCTTGTGAAAAAATGTATTTCATATGAATGATCGAACTTGGAATCAATTTTCAGATTGTTTTGGTATTCATAATCTTTAAAAACTTAATCAATTTTAATGCAGATATCCAACATATATCTACATCTGATAGGCCGACACCTGAAGACTCAAAAATGTCTACTAATTTAGTTTTCAAACACGTATATCGACACTGTATTCTTACTTCAACTAATCGCTAATTGCTAAAACATATAAGTTTAAATCGCTAAATTGGTTTTATTCAAAAAAGTTAATTTTCGAAAATAATTAATTATTTTCATATAATTATGAGTAGTAATTTCCCAAGGGCGGTGATAATTCGAAATAATTTTTTGTCAAACATTTCGAAAGCAAGTATATTGATAATAGCAAGAGGCCGTAGGCGGGTCAATACCACTTGCTTGAGGAATTTTTCAAAAAATTATGAGAATTTATCAACGAACGAGGGGAATTCGTTTAGAAAATGTTTTGCCATTTTTTATTTTTGTATTATATTTTTTATGAATTAAACGTTGGCACACTGCGATATCAGTTAATTATTTCAAAATTTATTATTTCAAAATTGTTTGCCTTAGTTTTATTTTAACCCAATGAAATTCTCTAAAATGTAATGACATCATTCAATTTCAGCAATAAAATATGAATTATACTAATAACAAATAGTTATACGTCTGGTCTACTTTGATATTAAAAATTATCAAATATTTTTTGAAATAATTAACTGATATCGCAGTTGGCCAACTCCTCAAGCAAGTGGTATTGAATAATGATAATAGCCCTCAGCCTACGGCCTCTTGCTTTTATCAATCAATAAACTTGCTTTCGAAATTTTTGGCAAAAAATTATTTCGAATTATGCATGGTTTCCACAATGGCTGTGCAAAATGAAAAAGAAAGAAAATAATAACTAAAGAGAGAATGAAAAAGCAACAATTTGTAATTTCGATTTACTTCTTTTCTGTTGCTTTTTCATTCTCTCCTCAGTTATTTTTTTCTTTCTTTCTCATTTTAATTTGGATGTTTTTTTCGCCATAGCCATTGTAGCAACGATGCATTATCACCGCCCTTGGAAAATTACAACTAAAATGTGCCTTAGTTTTGTTTTAATTTAAACCAATGAAATTGTCTAAAATGACATCGTTCAATTTCATCAATAAAATTTTAATTATACTAATAACAAATATTTATACGTCTGGCCTACTGGGATATTGAAAATTATCAGTTGTAATTTCACAAGGGCGGTGATAATTCGAAATAATTTTTTTCTAAAAATTTCGAAATTTTCTAACCGGATTCCCCTCGTTCGTTAATAAATTCTCACAATTTTTTGAAAAATTCCTCAAACAAGTGGTATTGATAATCGCCCTCGGCCTACGGCCTTGTGCTTTAACTGGAAAATTACTACTCATAATTATATGAAAATAATTAATTATTTTCGAAAATTAACTTTTTTGAATAAAACCAATTTAGCGATTTAAACTTATTCGTTTTAGCAATTAGCGATTAGTTGAAGTAAGAATACAGTGTCGATATACGTGTTTGAAAACTAAATTAGTAGACATTTTTGAGTCTTCAGGTGTCGGCCTATCAGATGAAGATATATGTTGGATATCTGCATCAAAATTGATTAAGTTTTTAAAGATTATGATATACTTGCTTTCGAAATTTTTGGCAACAAATTATTTTTAATTATCACACCGCCCTTAGGAAATTACAACTGAAAATTTTCTGCCATTTTACATTTATTTATATATTTTTTATGAATTATACGTTGACCTACTGTGATATCAGATAATTATTTCAAAACTAGAATGATAATTTTTAATATCCCAATAGGCCAGACATATAAATATTTGTTATTAGTATAATTCAAATGTTATTGGTGAAATTGGATGATGTCATTACATTTTAGAGAATTTCTTTGGTTTAAATTAAAATAAAACTAAGGCAAAAAATATTCACAATCAATTAACCAGTGTGTGAAATAATCCAAGATATAAAAGATGAAACACGTACATATACATCTGGTTTTCCTTGAGCGCATGGTACACCCCATGAAACAATACCGATCAGTTCACCATTGGCAACCAGAGGACCACCTGAGTCACCAAAACACGATCCTTCACCAGACACTCCACCAGCACAAAGATTTGAAGCAAAAATACGAGATCTTTGTGCAACGGGTAATCTATCTTGGCACTGAGCATTTGTCATTGTTTGTTTGTTTAAGAATTGCAATGTGGTAGCAGCGCTGCCAGGGTGCTATAAAATCAAATACATTACATTAAACTTCATTCATTTTCATTGTTTTTATACTATAAAATGGTAATTGAAAACATACTGATGTTTGTCCCCATCCAGATACAACAGCGGGTACAGATCCAATTGTGGCAGGACCTAGAGGAATTGATGTAACTGCTGGTGTAAACTCAATCACAAATGCAGTTCGAAGCAATGATATATCACTGACACTATAATTATAACTTGGATGATTTACAATTCTCTCACAATTAATTGTTGTTCCACCTGTTTCCCGATTAAGAGCACCAACCACAATACGAACATTTGCCGCTTCTCTCCCAACAGTGCAATGAGCAGCCGATACAACCCAACGGTCATTCACAATTGATCCACCGCAAAAATGGGCATTATTAGTGCTTCGAAGTGAAACTTGGTATCCAAATTGGTTAGCGGTAGCATTTTGTCCTCCAACAACACGACCTGCCCATTCATCTATATTACTATCCAAAAGTTCTGGAAAAGCTGTTTATAAAATAGAATGTGAATACCATTTTGCTTTGAACTAAAATCAATATTTCTTACCACCGCCAAGAACACATTCTGCGAATAACGCGAAAATCAAAATCAAACTTAATTTATACATGGCTATGCACGTTGTGAAGTTTACAAATTAGAGTAGAAGCTTTTATACAGTAAGTTTTATCTGATTTTCGTGATTTACTTGTCTAAGAAATTTTTAAAATGAATTACTTTAAATGAAAGATAAGCGACAGACTAAAATTCAATATTATCTTTAATTATACTACATTTTGGTTTATAAGATTATCGATGGTTGATTAAAATGATTTTGAAACCATAATTATATTTTTGAGTTAAGTTTTGTTAATTGAGGCTGATTGATTTCATTTATGTATTTTTTTCTGATATGAGAAGTACGTTCGCAATTAACGAATGAATACGAATCATTTTATTTTGGTTGAACCGAAACATTCCGTCGGCCTTGAAATATCATCATATTCAACAGAAGGAAGTATGCAGATTTTTGTGATAGGCAGTCTCAAAAACCAGTTTTAGTTTTCAAAACGACAACACGAACCATGTTTTCTTTGCCTGGATTTACTTCGGTAGCTCTGCCAAGTAGCCTCTTGCTGGTGGAAAGTTATCGTCTTTCATTACAAAAACATCATCAATTTTAGTTTTGTTTTTTTGCAGGTACCATTGACATGTTGTGACAACTGCACCACCATTTTTCAAAGGGACAATTTCGATAACTTAATATGCTGAACATCATGATCTGGAAGATAAGTGTATGGATGCCCAATTAGAATATGAGCAGACGTAAGGGGATCAAATTATCAGACATATTGGATGGAAGTTTAATATCGATTCAATATTTGCTAAAAATGTGGTCATAGGTTAATTCCATTAAATAAAAGTTTAAGATGTCATTAGAATTCTTATTTAGAAAATCAAACAAGTGTGTGAGTAGTCTATCAGCTCAAACCATCAGTGCAATACCAGCATTACATTTTTGTATGAGTTTCGTTTCTCCGTAACAAATTTCACAATAATGGGCTGAGCTGCGAAAAGAATTATTGTATGTTTAGTCTCAAATGATGCCACTGACTCTTAAGTTATTTCACCAACACGTAGAATTTCATCCTTGTCAATGAACGGACTGAGAAAAGCTACAAAACTTGATTGGAAAAATTTTTGTCTTGTATCCAAATATAATAATTTCGTCATAGAATATTTTGTTTCTTAAGTTGTTATCGCTCCCAACGCACGTTCATTCGGATTTAAAGAATAGTCGCCATAATCGTATTATCCATGCTAGAACATTAACCAATTTGTTGAACGATGATATTCTTTCTGTCAGTTTATTCCATAAGAAACGACATTTCAGTTTTAAAAACTCGAATCACATCGGAGCATGTTTCTTCATCTACAGTGTTATCATCCAAAAATAAATTCTCATACGACGGCTAAGATGACCTTTCGTTCGATAGTTAATCAGAATCATGCCACCATTGCTGATTTTGAATTAATTGCGTCTGATTGATTCCTCGCGACACACAATAAGCGGGATTGTCTTTCGACTGAAGGTGAGACTGAATTTGATGGTGATCGTGTATTTTGGAAACTCGGTTTTCCTACAAATGTTCTCCATTCAAATGTTCTCCATGTAGTAGTGAAAACCATTTCAATCAGTTCAGGCGAATAAGTTTTTATCCTTAACGGCTTCAACAATTGATTTCAATAATTTTTTGAGTAATACAACCGCACAGCGTTCCAATCAAAAAATAGAAATTTGACGAATTGGAGATACCTTTGTCTTAGCTGATATCAATATTATACAGATACTTATCAGTCGGATTTGGTAGCTTTACAGTACATCACAGCAGCATATGCGAGTTCTGAAGAATCGGCAAATCCATGTTTTTCGACGGTTATAGAATAAAAAACTTTTTTCATGCAACGTGGTATCGTTTCTATGCAGGTAGTAGAGTAGAGTTAGTCATTTATCCTATTTATTTTCATCCAACTCCAGCTTAAGCAACCATAGTTGGTGAAAGAATATCTTTACTAAAATTAGTCCAATTAGTTAGCTTTACTGTCCAGTTTGCCACTCAAGTCATAGAATTTTTACCAAGGTGTCTTTGGATAAAATAAATTTGTGATTCTTCATCAGGTATTGCTTGGAGTACCTTTTACTGAAAAAGAATTCTGCTTTTCCTAGCAGCATTCAAATTTGATTCTGAATTGACAATGCCTTTTCTTCTGTTTCAGCTTCAGACATCAGGTCATCGATGTAAAAATCTTCTTTAAATCTTCAGTAAATCTGCTGCTGCTTGATGGAAAAAAAAAAATTATGTTGTTTGTCCATCGTTCTGGTGGTCTGCTCATAGGTCTTATTGTTGGTGGTCTCTATGACATAATGGTTTTTGTCCATCGCTTATCAGTCATTCTAGAAATGTGTCCTGCCCAGTTCTAATTTAGAGACGTTATTCGTTCCATGACATCAACGATTTTTGTTTGTTGTCGAATCCATTTATTTGTCATTTTATCTCTTAAAGAAATTCCTAACAAACTCCTTTCCATAGCTCTTTGTGCTACTCTAAGTTTGTTAATATGAGAGTTTCAGCTCCATAGGTGAGTACTGGTAGAACACATGCATCGAACATTTTACGTTTTAGACTATTGTTCATTTTCCTATTGAAAATTAGCCTAAGTTTTCCAAAAGCTGCTCAGCCAAGTCCAAGACTACGATTCACATCGGCAGTTGGATTGTCTAAACCTAATTCCAGTTTGTGACCCAGGTATATATAATTGTCAACTCTTTCAATGACGTCATCTCCAGCTTTAATAGCTGTTTCGTCATCGATATTCGTCATTACTTTTGTATTTGACAGATTCATATTGTGACCAATTTTACTGGATTCTTGATGCAACTGATTTATCATTGTTTGTAGTTGATCAAGGTTAGCTGCTATGAGTATGATATCATCTGCAAAACGAAGATGGTTCAAGAACCTTCCATCTATGTTTATTCCCATTCCATTTCTTTTATGGTTATTTCAGGTAACTCTTCTGATCCGACATTTGTTATTATTGGTCTACCTTGAGGTATTCCTTCAATCGTTTACTTCGGTCGTACTGATGTAAACAATTCTTCATAAAATTCGTTTGTTATATTTAGCACCTTACTTCGGTCAGATTGTATCGTTCCTGTTTTGTCTCGCAATTTGATGATTTCTTCCTTGGCATTTAACAACAGCTTGGATCGTAAAACTTTCATATTGCAGTTTGCTTCGATTATGTTTTGGGCC
>OY856188.1:251376721-251396844 GCA_963693315.1 Diogma glabrata | reverse complement strand
AAGTAAATTTTATTTGTTTTTAATGATTTGCTTATCTAAAAAATTTTTTAAATGAATTGCTTTAAATAAAAGATAAGCGACAGAATATAATTCAATATTATCTATAAGTATAATTGCGTTTTTGTTTATAAGATTATGGATGGTTGTCGTTGATTAAACTGATTTGTTATGACGGGTAATTGATTGTAGTTGTAATTATGATTGTAATTCCAACCACTGTCCCGCATACACCTGGTTTGCCTTAGCAGAGGTTTTCGTAGTCGTTTTCATTTTGTCCTGTACACGTTGTTTCGCATACTCTATCCATAGTCGTCATCTGCTATGGTTTCCGTTAAAAAGGAATTATTGTAATTAAAATAGTTGTGTGATATTTCTCCAACGTAATTTCCTTTACTCAATTTGTATTCGTACTTCCGCTATTTTCATATAGATTTCCTCAATTAATAATCTTTTCTAATGTGATTTCCTGTATTTAATTTGTAATCATTAATCGCTATAAAATTGTCAGAAAACGGTTGTGTAATGTCAGTGATCCATAATCGCGCTATTTACATGTATGATTCGTACAATCGTTTCGCAAACAATGTTTTATTTTACAATCTTTTCCAATTTCTATTACAAACTAGCAGTCCATACTCTTTACTGGATACAATAACTAACGATAGAACAAAAATAAAATTTCCAAAGAAACTACCTTATCGATTCGTTATTGTTGAATAAACAAACAAACGGCGTTAGCTGACTATAAATAGAACGCGATAGATAGCTTCACTCTCTTATTTTTGCTCTTATCTCTTAAGTCTTGTATCAGCTATTGATTCAATTTTCTGATGAGAAGAGGTTGACATTTGTTTTGAAGAATTGTGTTCACGTTTCTTTTTTAATTTGACTCGTGCAAGTAGTGAAATAGTTGTTGTTAATGTTCGAATTGTTTTTTTTTATCTGGCTAGTGCGGTCCATATTATGTAAATTATAAAAGAAAAAAATATTTCATGTTTGTGCCGTTGTTAATATAAACCGTTCTAGTTATCTTAATAGTAATTAATACTAAGGAACACCAAGAGTTTAGGTTATAAAAATCTAAAAGGCAAAATATTATATTTCGGAGTAAATCATAGCATAACTCTTGGACATAACGGGTATTTATAATTTAGTTAATTTATTCTTAGTACAAATTAGTCAAAATTATGTGTAAAATAATAGAGTAATCGTTTAACAAAATAAATTTACAAGATTCAAAAGAAAACCAATCCGAACAAAACTAAACTCTCGCAGTAGTATAATATTTACAAATATTGATTTCATGTGTAAAAACAAAATTTGTTTTTCTCTCTATTTTGAGTGTATCACACATTTACGGATACATCCAAAATTAATTAATATGGGTTTTTTTTGAATAGTTTTACTAATGCGTAAGCATTTAAGTGATAATAAAAAATTATATACATGTTGTGTTCGTCCTTAAAAACTGTTAGTTTTTCTATGGAATAAATTGAGCCGTTGATCATAACATATGTGTAATTCTTAGATCTTAATAAATAATCTAAGGCACTTTCTAATAAAACATTGTTCGGAAGCTGAAGAGCTAAAATAAAAGAAAAAATTTAAGCATACTGTGTAATTCATTCACCATAACTTAGATATTACCTTATTGTAACACCCTGCGGCGTATACCTACGTTGGATTCATCAGCGATAATATATGTTAATATTCTGCCACGTGTGCATGTGCATATATGCAATAAAATTGAACTCCTCAAGGGCTGTATTTTAGCCACCTGCAACACGGCACTGTTTTATTCCGCTGATTATCAACCATAAATATGGATCCGGTTGACCGTATGGGCTAGGCAGTGTACTTAATGGATGACGGAGAGGGATCGACCACTATTCTCAGGTGAGTCATGTGCTTAATTATGTTTTATTTTTCTTGTGTGGGTTATTATGAATAGGTATGTAAGTACATGAATGGGTGTATAGATGTGTGTATGGGGATGCGTATGAGTGGGTATATTGGTTGCATACACGTGCGATTGTCAAACTCCAGTTGGAAACAACTCGAAATTCTGGCATGTATATTGTATAACAACAATTTACGGATAAATCATTAAAAATACTTAAACTCAAACATGACAGTTGTTAAAATAAAACGAAATTGACCGTGAACCGGTTAGTGTATTACCGTTCACATTTCAGTGTGTATTTTGTATCTGCTTAGAACATGAGTTAACAGTTTTATTTTATTGTTATTGGATTAACAAATTAGGAACGGAGTACTGATGATTTTAATTGCTTGCAGACCGTTTGAATTGAAATTAACATTGATATTCGATTTGGTGCAGCATAACAACAATTCAAATGGTAATATTGGTTGATAACTTAAATATCATTATGAACGATAACGGAAAAGGTTGTAAATGTTGTCGTTATGTATGTTTAGGAAACAACTAAATTCTTTGAAAACTTCGATCGCAGTACCAACAATGACGAGCTCGCATTGGCTTGTTGGATCTGCTTTGGTTCAACCGATAGGGGAAGCTGTACATGAAGCTACCATGATAAATTGCTTTTCTATATGCATGTGCAACAAAAAAAAGGGATGGTCAATGTAAGCCAGTTAATCTACCATCTGTAATAATGATTTATGTAATACGTTCATGCTTCTTTTACTCAGTGTTCCTGAGAATACGACTTCATTATCGTATGTTCCCCAACTATATGTCCAGTTACTACAAGCCGAGTGACATTAACTTAACGATTATATAATGCATTATTAACTTCGTTTGCATACTGGGTCGAGGATGTATTTAAAGTATCACACAATAAACTTCATTCGGTTGAGTTAATATTTAATACGATTTCCAAAATCATTGAACTCAGTTTGATCTAACCATCTATCACTATTCGGCAAATGCGAAACGCTGCTTAAGTTCTTTTTTGTTCAATCGATAAACCCGGGCATAGGTGGATGCTTTTGTGTGAGTAAGTGTATGTGTGAGTATGTGTATGTGTGAGTATGTGTATGTGTGAGTATGTGTATGTGTGAGGGTGCATGAGTGAGTGATTGCATGACTAGATGTGGGGTTGGACGTGGTGATCACGGTTCTTTCGTATAGGGAGTCGCCAGAGTCTACTCATTCCACTTATTTTGTTGATTAATCCGTTTGTATTCGAACTATATTGCTTATTTGTGCTGAAGTAGCAGGATTTCTTACTCGATCTCACAGATTGCAGCTGGTCTGGGGCTATAAATAAATCTTGCTAGGTACGCGACCTGCTATGTCACTTTGTTGTCATTCAACGAAGCAGCGCTTCATTACAGATTCTAAAACCATAATTAAATTTTTGAGTCGAGTTTTGTTAATTGAGGCTGATCGATTTCATTTATGTAGTTTCCTCTGATATGAGAAGTACGTTCACCATTGGCGAATTAATACGAATCATTTTATTTAGGTTGAACTGGAACATTCCAGCGTCCTTGAACTATCAACATCTTCAACAGTAGGAAGTATGCAGATTTTGCTGATTGATAGTCTCAAAAACCAGTTTTAATTTTTAAAATGACGACAAGAACCAAGTTTTCTTTGCGTGGACTTACTTCGGTAGCTCTGCCAAGTAACCTCTTGCTGGTGGAAAGTGATCGTCTTTCATTACAACAACATCATCAATTTTAATTTTGTTTTTTTGCAGGTACCATAGACATGATGTGATATCAGCAGCACAATTTTTCAAAGGGACAATTTGGATAACTTAATATGCTGAACATCATGTTCTGGAAGAAAAGTGTATGGATGCCCAAGTAGAACATGTGTAGAAGTAAGCGGAAGTTTAATATCGATTCGATTTTTGCTAATAGTGTTACATAGGTAAGAAATACATTTCCAACATTCCACCTATCTCCTCAAAGGTAAGAAATACATTTCCAACCACTTTTTCAAGGTGGTACGTTATGAACCTTACAACAGCTTCCCATATTCTACCAAAGTTAGTGGGATAAAATGCCTTTTAATTTAATTTCATTGCGTTAAATAAAAGTCATTAAAGAATTTTTATTTAGAAAATCAAACGTGTAGTCTATGACCTTAATCTAACAGTGAAATACTAGCATGGCATTTTTGACTAATGACATGACAAATTTCACAATAATGGGCTGAGTTGTGAAAAGAATTATTTTATGTTTAGTTTAAAACGATGCCAGTTATTCCGCCAACACGAAAAATTTCATCCTTGTCAATTAACGGACTTAGAAAAGCAACAAAACTTGGTTGTAAAAAAATGTTGCCTTGTATCCAAATATAATAATTTCGTCATAGAATATTTCGTTTCTTCAGTTGTTAAGGCTCGCAACGTACGTTCATTCGGATTTAAAGAATAAAGCTGCCATAATCGTATTATCCATGCTAGAACAATAACCAATTAGCTGAACGATATTCTTTCTGTCAATTCAACCCATAAGAAACGACATTTCAGTTTTAAAATCTCGAATCACAGCGGAGCGTTTTTCTTCATTTGCAGTCTTATCATCCAAAGATAAATTCTCATACGACGGTAAAGATAACCTTTCGTTCGATAGCCAATCAGGACCATGCCACCATTGCTGATTTAGAATCAATTGCGTCGGGTTGATTCCTCGCGACCTATAATAAGTGGGATTGTCTTTCGACTGAAGGTGAGACTATTTAACCAGGGGTGATAGTGTATTTTGGAAACTCGGCTGTCCTACAAATGTTCTTCATCGGGTGCCACAGTTGATTTTAATAATTTTAACACAGTTCCAACCAAAGAATAGAAATTTGAAGAGTTGGAGATACCTTTGACTTAACTGATATCACAAATACTCATCCGTCAAATTTGGTGGGTCTACAGTATATCACAGCAGAATATGCGAGTTCTGAAACATCGGTAAATCCATTTTTTTCTATTTTCAGCCAGTAATCGCTTTTAATGATAAGCTTCTAATGCAGGTAGTTCCTTTCGTAGAGTTAGTCATTTATCCTACTTATTTTCATCGCACTCCAGTCCAAACAACCATAGTTGGCCAAAAAAAATATTTACTAAAATTACAATTGGTGACATTCATCCTAAAGAATCGAAGATCCTGACAATTTTTGATAACATCTGCCTCTTAGTTGTGGAAGATGTGCTGTCCAGATTACTCAAGTTATAGAGTATAACTCAAGTTATAGTATTTTTACCAAGAGGTCTTTGAATCAAATAATTTTGCCATTCTTCATCAGGTATTGTTAGAAGTACCTGTTTCTCAAATAGAATTCCGCTCCAGGTTAACTGCTATGAGTACCATATCATCTGCAAAACGAAGATGGTTCAAGAACCTTCCATTTATGTTAATTCCCATTCCACTTCAGTCCAAGTTTTTGAAAACAATTTCTAGAGTTGATATGAACAACTTAGTTGATAAAGTATGACCTTGCCTTATTCTTCTTTCAACTTTGAACTTGTCCATGTTTTCGTGCAGCCTAACACAAATCGTAGCACTTTTATATACGTAACGAATCGTTCTACCGTACCTCGAGTCAACTCTACATTCATCTAAACTGTCCAAGTTTGTTCAAGTCTCAAAGGGAGCCTTTTCATAATCGATGAATCCGAATGATTTATTTCAATTTTGTATTCCTTGCACTTCTCAATCAAACTTCTCACCACCTGCAAATGATCATTTGTACTATAACCGGATCTAAATCCAGCTTGTTCTCTAGAAGGCCAACTTTTTCGTATTTCGTTTTGTTATGAGCAGTTGGTAAAGTGTTGATAGCAGACTTATAGTCCGATAATTTTCCAATTTTGTTAGGTCTCCTTCTCACTGCATTTTGACATGCTCTTGGCATTTTTTTATTTAATTCCAGACATTTATTAAACAACGCCGTTATAACTTTTAATAAAGTATCACCTTCTACTTTATTGGCTTCAATTGGTACACCATCTTCACCAGAAGATTGTTTATTTTGCATTTCATCGACCGCAGCCTTAGTTTCTTCTATGGCTATTTCAGGTAACTCTTCTGATCCGACATTTGTTATTATTGGTGTACCTTGAGGTATTCCTTCAATCGTTTGCTTCGGTCTAGTCCCTGGGCCGGTGCCGATTTCATGTGATGATTACCACATATTTTATACTTCGTGAGGCGCCTGTGCTTGACGAGCCCGAAAACATTTGCTCTGCGATTTTTTTCAAATCGATCGCTTTTCGTTCGGCAAGGTTTGAAAAATTACGATTGCCTAAGATCTTGTAAATTTTTGACTTTTTTAACTATGGGGGTTGGAAATTTGATTTAGAACACGAGGGTAACCTTGTCCGACAAAAAATTGTCTGCTATTGTATAGTCCGACAAGCTAAACATACAAAATGTCAGTTGTCAGACTCGTTCTAAAACAAATTTCCAACCCCCACAGTTGGAATGTGATAAATTTACAAGATCACGGGCAATCGGCATTTTTTGTAGCTTGCCGAACGCAAAAGCGGCCAATTTTAGAAGAATTACAGAACAAATGCATTCGGGCTCGTCACGGCGCCTCACGAAGTATAAAATAAGTGGTAATCATCACGTGAAATCGGCGCCGGCCCAGGGACTAGTCGTACTGATGTAAACAATTCTTCATAAAATTGTTTTGCTATATTTAGTACCTTTAATTCGGTCCGATTGTATCGTTCCTGTTTTGTCTCGCAATTTGAAGATTTCTTTCTTGGCATTTAACAGAGGAATCGCAAAACTTTCATATTGCAGTCTGCTTCGATTATGTTTTGGGCCAACTGAACAGTATATTTTCTTAAGTCTGGATCTGATTTCCTTGTTGATAATTTTGGTTACGTTGCGATATTCTAACGAATCTCGTTTTCCGTCTATATTTCATTCAAATCTTCACTCATTTTTATTGCAAGCTCTACCTACGCTCGATTCGTTCAGTCGTTGACCATAAATCATGTCTATTTTTTACCAGCTTTGATCTCTGAAATTTTGTATTTAATATAACTTTTTCAAGTACCATTGGATGGTCGCTACCAGTTTTTAATAATTGACAAATGATTTTTTATAATAAAGTCAATTTTGTCTTTTATTTTCCTTTCCTTACTGGCCCATTTCCGTTGTGTTTTTCCGGGAAAGAACGAATTCGAAGCAAACAGATTGTGTTGTCCAATGAAAATTTCAGATTCTTCTTCTCGTTTCCCCAACTTTGTATTGAAGTCACCGACTATAAACTGGTAATGTGTACGATTTTCATTTATGGCTTTCGCAATATCTTCATAAAATGTTTCAACTTCTTCGCCGTCATACGTGGATAGGCAGTTCGTATAGGCTTGAATCACTTTAATGCCGTATCTGCTGTTTATTTTCTGGCATACGTAAATCACTCGATCAGATATACTTTTATTGTGACTGGTGAGTAATGTGATTCGACCAACACTTATTAATAAACAGTCCGACCCCGTGAATCAACATTTGGCTGTCACTTCGTCGGTAGTAGAATGTGTGTCCAGATTGCAGTTTCAAGCATTCTTTCACAGGTTTTCTTACTTCACTCCCTCCGACTACATCCCATTTTTTTTGGATTTTTTGAAGTGCCATTACTAAGAAGAGAAAAGGGAACGCCAATTTTCAATACTTGGAACTGGATGTGGGGATAGTTCTGGTAATGCAAGCAGATTCAAGATTTGTGTTTAAAAATACATAAGCAATGCTTATTTGTATCGCATTGGTGATAATAGAAACATGTATTATGTACAATTGCAAATCCATAATATGCTTGATATAAATTAGAAATATTTGTTGCAACATAATGTGCTACATTGCAATGTACATAATTTTCATATAAATGTATTTGTTTGTCACATTATACCTTAATTTTCCTTTTAAATGATAATTTTGTTTAGCCAAACAAAATCGATCAAAGATAACTGAGCGAATAAATTAAAACTTGATAAAAAACCAAATTAAATTATAATCAACATTTAGGCAAACGTTTAAGAAAATTAAAATATATTAATTAAAAGAACTAAATTAAATTTTAAAACTTGGGATCCGATGTGCATTAGGACCTGTCAATGGTCTTCTCTTGATAAAATTTCAGACTCCTGTGTGCTCCAAATTTCTCTGGAGAGCGCACACAGACAGACAAACACTTTGTTTTATTATTATATAATAATAATTATAATTATTATTATTATTATATAATAATAATAATAATAATAATAATATATATATATATATATATATATATATATATATATATATATATATATATATATATATATATATATATATATATATAAATATATATATATATATATATATATATATATATATATATATATATATATATATATATATATATATATATATATATATATATATATATATATATATGTATTTATATATATATATATATATATATATATATATATATATATATATATATATATATATATATATATATATATATATATATATATATATATATATATATATATATATATATATATATATATATATATATATATATATATATAAAATAAAATAAGATAGAAGAAGAAGATAAAAGATAGATAGAATAAACTGCATATCATGAAAAAAACAATCTTCTCCACGGCTACCAATACGGATTTCGTAAGCCACGGTCTACTGGTGACATCATGTCAATCCTCATGGAGAAATGGGGTGAAGCAATTCATGACTTTGGTGAGTCTCATATCATTTCCCTTGACATATCCAAGGCGTTTGACAGAGTTTGGCATCAGGCTTTTAACTACAAATTAATTTTATTTGGAGTCTGTAAGAACTTGATCTGTTGGTTATAAGATTTTTTATCCTATAGATCGATCAGAGTATTGCTAGATGGTGCTACGTCTTCTAAATTCCCAATTCAATAGGGTGTTTCTCAGGGTTCGGTTCTCGCACCAACTCTATTTCTGATATTTATCAACGATTTGTTATCTATCACCACAAACCCAATATAAAGCTTTTCCGACGACAGTACTAACTTCCATTCCTATTCTTTTAAAAAACAACAATCTAGTTTAACTTATGATTGTCATCGTAAAAAAATGGGTTAATCCTAGGATGTAGATCTTGAATTAATTCTAGATTGAGGTAAACGAAATCTTGTGACATTTATTTCTATGCAGACAAAGGCTTGCGTTTTGTCCCATAAAACCTCACTGTATAGTGGTAACGCAACGTTTTCCAGGCAACCATTATTAAAATCATGTGCACTCAAACTATTGGGCACTAATATCAATCACAAACTGAAATGGCATGATCTTATTCTTTGAATTAAAATGCAATATTTAAAAATATACTTTTTTACTGTTTATTTTTAAATTTATTTATAATAATATAAACTTCCTTATAGTAACAATTTGATTTTTATTTTTTTATTTTAAAGAATATCGATTTCGACTTACGTCATCCTCAGTTCTTAAATTATTATTACAATTTTTGCTTAAACTATTACTTATATACTATTTCAATTGCTGTTTTTTATTATTATGTCATATATTTTGTTAGTTTTAGTGTTGATTTTATCATTTAAAATATTGTTATTGTTTTTATGTTTATATATTTCTATTTCTTCCAATCTATCTAGATTTTGTCCTTTTCTTTTTTTATGTAATATGGTTAAATTTGTGTTGATATTGGTGTATTTGTGTTTTTCTATTTTCAAATGTTGGGCATATCTGGATTTTGGATCGCTTCTGTTAATTTCATTGGTGTGCTCGATAAATCTTTTTTTGAAGGACCTCCCCGTCTGGCCTATGTAAAATTTACTGCAGTCGTCACAGGTAAGCTTATACACACCTGTGTCTAAGCTTTGGGTTTTTTTAGTTTTTAGGTAGTTTTCTATTTTATTTTTGTTTTTGTAAGCCGCAATATATCCATATTTTTTTTTAAAGTTTTTTGCATTATTTTGAATGTTGTTCTATTGTATGTTACGCCTACGTATTTTTTATCTGCTAAATTTTTTTCATTCTTCAACGTTGTTAGGGTTCGCAAATTTGTCTTGTTTTTATGTTTTCTATTTAATGTGTCAATCATTTCATTTTTATATCCATTTT
Source organism: Diogma glabrata (assembly GCA_963693315.1). NCBI lineage: Eukaryota > Metazoa > Arthropoda > Insecta > Diptera > Cylindrotomidae > Diogma > Diogma glabrata. The sequence goes on along the minus strand of OY856188.1, from coordinate 251,386,777 downwards.
TACTGGCTATGTATTTTATATTGTTTAGCTCGTCTTGATAATTTTCAGCGTTCATCGGTATAGTGTTCATTCTATTGATCATGTGGTTGTAGGCAGCTAGTTTATGTTGGTATGGATGATGTGATTTGATATTTATTGTTTGATCCGTTTGGGTTGGTTTTCGGAATATTTTGAATGTGTGTTTTGAATCTACATTTTTGATTGATAAATCCAAAAAGTTTATTGTGTTATTTTCTTCATTTTCTAACGTGAATTTAATGGAAGGTTCTATGCTGTTTATGTATTGGTGTAATAGATTAAGCTGTCTATTTGTTCCTTTGAATAATAAAATTATATCATCAACGTAGCGATACCAATAAATGATATTTTCTTTGTGTGGATTTGAATTAGTATGTATATATTTTGTTTCAAAATCGTTGAGATATATTTCGGCTAATGTTCCAGATAGTGGGCTTCCCATAGGTAATCCTTCTGTTTGTTGATAATACTCATTGTTATGTGTGAAATAGTATTGTTTTGTTATTTCGGTTATTATGTTTATTATTTCTTGAGTATCTGTTGGGTTTAAACCATTTTTTATTAACATATTTTTTGTTATATTTATTGTATCTTTTATTGGTATGTTGGAATACATGTTGGTTATATCAAACGATGCTAATTTTGCGTTGTGCGGTATTATTATTGGTTCTATTCTATTGATTAATTCTGTGTTATTTTTGACTGAATAACTGTAATCAAATTTTATGTGGTATTTCAATAGTTTGTTTATGTACTTCGCTATTCTGTATGTTGGTGCTGTGGTGAAATTAATTAATGATCTTATCGGTGTATCTGGTTTGTGTATTTTTGGTAATCCTCTTATACTTGGTGCTGTTGGTTTTATCATTTTGTTATACCTTATATTCTTATCACTTAATATGTTGATAGATTTGTTGATGATAGTTTTTATTTGTGCATTGAATTCATTCGTTGGATCTTTACTTAATTTTTCGATGTTGTTATTAGTGATGTATTCATCTATCTTATTGTTGTAGTCTGTAGTTTTTAAGATGACTAATGTATTCCCTTTATCTGCTTTGGTTATTGTAGCATTGTTTTGTTTGATCTTGTTTTGTATACTGCTTATTGTTTTTATTTCTTTTTTGTTGTTGGTTTTTGAATTAGTTGTTATTTTTTACTGATATTTCATTAACTATTATTGTTCTGATTTCATTTTATATTATTATAAATAAATTTAAAAATAAACAGTAAAAAGTATATTTTTAAATATTGCATTTTAATTCAAAAGTGACAAAAACACACAAACAGTGAATAATATGGAAAACCATAATAAGAGATATACTTAATCTTTGGCTTTGGCTTGGCTTTGACCGATCCTCGAAATTGACTCATTGATTGTGTGTATTGAAACTGATTGATGGTCCAATGTTAAGATCGAGTATGGATTCGTTGCATTATAGAAGAGTGGTTGGAGCCCTTACACTGTTTTACAGATACTACTACGGTAAATTCTCTAAGGAAATTAATAACTAAATACCTCCATTACGTAGATCTTCAAGAGCCACAAGACAATCATCGTATTCCAATAAACATACCTTGGCAGTCTCATATGTAAGAACATCCTGATATAATAACTTCTTCCTTTTACATTCCTTGTACTGGTGGAATCGATTACCAAGAAACGTTTTCCCCGCTTCATACAATCCCCAATACACCAACATTATCGCTCTAGTCCTATCCCAAATCCTTAAATACCAACTTTTCAACTTTCGTTTCCTATCGTTAATACGTGCATAAATCATTAGAGGGCTATAACCTAAGTAATTAACTCGAACTGGAAAAAAAAAATGCGTGGGACCCTGATCTTTTAATTAAAAAAAACGTAATAGTGTGATTTTAGTGTATATGGCTGGAAATTCACAACGACCCCGATTATGGAATGCGATATACGTTGAAAGCACGGTGCGTTTAAAAAATATTGTGTACAAACACAAAATTTTTCGTAATTGTATTAGTAATTAAAATTAAAAGTAATAAAATAAAAGTAGACCAATTTTTTGTGGATATTTTTATGTGGGCCTTAATTTGCACTGTAAGATGTCAAATAAACATTACCTTTTGAGGTAATTTTGAGAAGGTACAATTCTTGCAGGATTTGTTAATTTATTGCAGGCTTATAACTTTTAGGTTAAATGGAACCAAAATTCATTTAAATTTATTTGTAAATTGTTTCATTTTGTAAATTGTTACAACTTACAAGTTTAATTTATATTGCACAAGATGCTCATGGGATGGGTATGTGGAATACGATACGTGTTATCGGTATTTTAGACACGTGTGTTTTGGGCAGGTCACGTGTATTTTGTTTGGCTACAACTATGTGTTGTTAGGTGTTTTTTGTCTCGGACACTGATGCATTATTTTTCTTTTATTTCTTTAGCCAGTGAGTTGTTTTAGTTTGTAGTTAGAATTTTTTAAATTTTATACGTGCTAGAATCGCTGAGTAAGAGGTTTAGTTGATTAATATACTTAGTCTTTGACTTGGTTACTGTTTTTTTGGTAGTCGGCAGGTACAATGATCACATCGGGATTAGATTAGATTAGATTTTTTTTTGTTGAAGAGAGAATAAAAAAAAGTTTCGTAGGAGAAATTTTTTATTGTCACGATATATACTTTATATCTAGGGGTAGGTTTGAAAAACCACGGCTTACGTATATGTTCAATTTAGTGTATCTCATGAACTACTTTACGGATTTTCAAATTTTGTTTTGTGTTTTAAAAGTAGAAGTAACTAGTAAGTCCTTTTCAGAAAAAACAATTAAAGTTATAATTTTTATAATTTAACATAAAAAATTAAAAAACTAAAAATAATAAGGGTTGGATGGTTGACATCCCCGATGTTTTTATATTTTACCCCTATAAATTTAATTTTAAACGAATAAGCTGAATTTGATGCGTTCCCTGTTATGAGTCGCCTTTCTTTGATGGATGTGGCATAATTCGTGCATCCTTGAATTTTGGAGTCAGCAGGGTAAGAGGTAGTTGTTTACTGCTGTAGTTGTCGTTGTACTGTTGTAGTTGTTTACTGCGGCAAAGCAATCGGAAGTTAGGAAATGAAAGTGAGTCAGTTAAATCTCAACCACTGTGAGGCTGCAAAAGATGAAAGTGATTCAGTTAAATCTCAACCACTGTGAGGCTGCAAAAGATCTTTCTTTTGCAGCAACCAGTTTTGAAGGCCGGGCAGATTTTGTCAAGTATAAGATCCTAAACAATATTAACTGGGCGTCAAATGCACACTGCGTCAGATGGGACTATGTAACAAATAAAGGGGTGACATGGCGCGTAAGTGAGCACTATATGCACAGCAATCAAGCTTCTTTTATATGAGCTAATCGTAAGGAACCAAAGTGGAAATACAGTGAACTTCACAGGTAGTTTATAAGAAAAATCTCCCGAAATGAAACCCAGTTTTTCTTATTGATTTTAACCTGTTGAACACGAATATCATATTCATTTTTTTAGGTTAGCTCTTGTTTTTAAGATATTCACGAAAAACCAATTTTTCGGTGAACAAAAAGGTAATTTCCGTTTTTGGATCGCATATTTTACAAAACAAAGAAATTTAATATATTTATAAAACAAGTGCATAGCAAAGACACGAACAAACATTTTGAGCTATATTTTGTTAAAATCCAACAAGGATCCTGGAAATTACACTCGAAAAAATTGAGAAAAAATCAAAAATGACGTTTTTTTTAAATTTTTCAACAATCAACTGCATGAATTTTGAACAAAAAATGATTGTAAATTTTTTTAATTTCTTGAAGCCTATATTTAGTCCAATTTCATTTCTTTTAAGTTAAAAAACACGAATATTGGTACGGGTTGCACCAAGTTATTCAGGTTCTCCCACAAAATATCAAGACTCAAAATTTGGAAAAACAAATATTTACTTAGAATAATTTAAATTCTGCAACATAATTGATTTAAATATGAGTTGTGTTGTAGTTTTTTGTATAAAAACTGCGAGTTATTTTGAGTTTTCCTAAGTTAGTTTAGTTTAGTTTAGTAATAGTTTTGTAAAACATGCGATCCAAAAACCGGAATAACCTTTTTTTCACCGAAAAAGTGTTTTTTGGTTTTTCGTGAATATCTCAAAAACAAGAGCCTAAAATAATGAATATAATATTCGTGTTCAGCAGGCCCAAATCCACAAGAAAAGTTTGGTTTTAGCCAGGGAGACCAAAAAAGTTCAAAATTTGTAAGCTTGTGTAATTTATGGGATGGAGATTTAAGCTACAAGATGAAGCTAGATTTAACTTCATGATGGAGGATACCCACCAAACTGGAGCAGCAGAAAATAAAGCCACCCAGGTCATGGAGGCCAATAAATGATTTCTATACTAGCGATTCTATACTACGCCAGCAGTACTGTAATGCACAATCTGAGTTTAAACGAGCCATAAAGCATAGCAAACGACGGTGACTCCACGACCTGTGTGACGAAGTTAACTGCGACCCTTAGGGTAGAACGTACAAAAATGTAATGAGCAAACTCAAGAAGAATAACTGTAATATTCGTACCGGCCCACTATAGTGGGAGATATAGTCAAGGTTCTGTTTCCACAACAACTTGAAAAAGCGTTCCATGATGAATGAGGAAGCGCAAAAAAATAACATATATAATAAATAACAAAGTATAACTTTGTTATACTTTGTTATTTATTAAACAACCCCGGCATGGCCAATAATCCAAATAAATCTTTGAAACTAGCAGCCCAAATGCAACCTATGCGTTCAAGAAAGTTTATGAAGCATTTATTGCTGAAAGAGTTTTTCCGGATATGTGGGAAAAGCAGAAGCTGATTCTTGTTCTAAAAGGAACAAAACCTCCTGAAAAACCATGCTCTTACTGCCCAATATGTCTGCTAGATACGGCAAGAAACATATTAGAAGGGATCATAAATGACCGCGTACAGGAGGCAATCGTCAAGACCGAAAATCTCACTAAGCACGTTAGTTGTGTAGTAAGCGTTGCAAAAACAGCAATGTTAGGACACCATAACCTATAGGCTGTCAAAAATTACTGTGCTATATCAACACTGGACGTGAAAAAGCGTTTAACTCAGCCAGTTGTAAATGTGTATTAAACACACTGATCCAAATGAGGAAACCACAATACCCGCTGGAAATAGTAGGCAGTTACTTTAACCATAGACATTCGATATATAAAACCAACGAGGAAACAAAGTCGTACGCTGTAGCTAGTGGCGTGTCTCAAGGTTCTGTATTAGGGTCCACTCTCCGGAACGTTATGTATGACGGTGTCCTTTGACTGTCCGTGCCACAAGAAGCCAAAGTTGTGGGATTTGCTAACGATTTGGCAGTTGTTGTGTTCTTAAAATATAGGGACATTTGCAACAGAAACATAAGGAATATTCATTCTACGAGAGAGAAAGCAAGCAGAGTAAGGAATGCTTTGTTATAAATTTTGACAAATTCTGGCATTGCATCTCAAAATAAAAGATTGCTGCTACCTAATGTGGTCACGTCTACTCTGATGTATGCAGCTCCAACTTGGGCCAGTATATTAGAAAAGAAGACGTACAGAAATAAGCTGGCAACTGAACATAGACTCCATGCCTTGCGAATTATTTGTGTCTTTCGTATAGCTTCAAATGATGCGGTATGTATAATGGCTAGAATACTGCTGTAACAAAGCCGTTACAAAGCTATGAAGACAAATGAAGAAAGAATGGTGGAAAAAAAGTGTAAATACAAATACGTCAACAATTTTACCATGGCGGAAAAAAATCTTTTCCCCTAACTCACAAAAGTGTCCCCAATCCATCGTCGTTCTATTACCATATCCAGCTCCGACCTACTAAAGTCTACTACCCTCCTCTTACTATACGCCTCCCTAATCTTCGTGAATAACCTATCAAATAATTGATAAATTTCTGCAGACAAAATCATAATTAGATATTTACAGGAAAAATAAATTAAAAAACATGTTCATTAAACTAAAAATATTTAACACCAAAAAACATTAACTGCAAGGCATGAAATACAGACTATAAAATAAATTTCAAAGGATTAACCAGTTGCTATATAGGCAGATTTTGCCAGTACTTAAATAAAAAAATGTATCAGCAGTCAGCACTTCCCTACAACAAATATAATCAAAGAACGATGAACTCTCCAAAAACTACAACAAATATAATCAACAAACCACCAATATTCAATAAATCGCACACATCATTTGTAATTCAAACTAATAGTCCTAATTTCAATGTACTCCAAACACCTAATTTCACCCATATGTCGCCAAACTGTCTTTTCATTCTCACTATAGAGAATACACGATGATTTTTATAAAAGCCAAACAAATTTTTTTTCTTTTTTTTTTTTTTTAAGGCGGAGCATGTCTATGTAGGAGCGTTGCTAGGCTAATCAGCTTTGAATATTCACCACGGTCATTCGCAACAGCGACATAATTACCATGGCAGCCGATTTTTTTAAGGTCGTTTATTACGTCAGTCTCCCATTGTAGTCGTGGTCTACCTCGCGGTCGACCACTCCCTGGGATACTAACGTACATTTTTCTAATCATTCCAGACTGAGAATCGGCTCGTAGAACATGCCTAAGCCAAGCCATCCTATTAGAACGGATACAACCTATTATACCAGGACCCTCAAGAAGGTCTCTGATCTCAAAGTTATACCGGGTTCTATACTCCCCATCGTCTGTCTTAAGTGGACCAAAAATGTATCGTAGGATCTTACGCTCAAATACAGATAAATGCGATTTGTCATTTAGTGTAAGGGTTCACGTTTGTGACCCATACATCACAACCGGTCTAATCAATGTCTTGTATAACTTGAGCTTGGTGTTAGTTGATACATACGGTGATCCAAGGAGAGGTTTAATTGAGTAGAAAGTTCGATTACCTGCAGCGATTCGATCTTTAATATCTGTAAGTATGCTGTTTGAGTCAAACACTGATCACAAATATTTAAAAGATTCAACTCCCTCAATTCGTTCATCACCGCACATCAAATCTTTCTTCTCAGCCTCTCTTGAAACATTCATGTGTTTGGTTTTATTGTAGTTAATTTGCAGACCAATTTTCCTAGCACCACTGTCAAGCGACTTGAAAGTCTCACTCATAACAGTCTCACTTCGGCCGAGGATGACAACATCATCAGCGTAAGCAATAATCTGTACTGAGTTTATTGACAAGACATTGTTATTAGTCGGTAGTTTCTTTTGATGTCACACATATTCCAATGCTAGATTAAAAAGTATACGAGAGATAGCATCGCCTTGTCTTAATCCGGAGTCGACTTTAAAAAACTTTGATATTTCGTTCTCTACTCGTACACAGCATTGAGAGTTCTGTACTGTCATTTTGCATAGTGATACCAGTTTACCAGGAATTCCCATTGACACCAGAGCAGACCATAGAGTCTCTCGTTCAAGAGAGTCGTAGGTCTGCCTGAAATCAATGAAAAGTTGGTGCACAGGTATGTTGAACTCTCGACACTTTTCAAAAATCATCCTTATCGAGAAAAGTGCATCGATGGTACCTCGGCCCCGCCGGAAACCACACTGATATTCTCCAAACAGTTGTTCAGCAAAACGATTGATTTTGGATAGCAAAATGTAGGAAAAGATCTTATATGCTGTGCAGAGGAGAGCGATTCCTCTGTAGTTTGTACATTGTAGGCGATTACCTTTTTTATGGATTGGTATCAGCATAGCTGTGTTCCAGTCCTGTGGCATGGTTTCAGTCCGCCAGATCATTTGAACAAGTTCAAACAATCTTAAGGATAGAGTTTCGCCACCATGTACAATCATTTCGGATGTTATATCGTCGTTACCAGGTGCTTTATTGCGTTTTAATTTTGACAGCGTCGCATCGAATTCCTCTTTGGTTGGTTCGTCTACATGTACCTGTGACGCACAAATAAACTTTGCTCATCGCCCGACTTGTTGCTGGTCACTTAAGATGAGAAGATTTTCAAAATAAGCGGCCCAAGTATCTAAAATATTTTTAAAGCCTACTTGTAGCTCTCCATCTTCGTTTTGAATAGCAGTCGATCTAGTTTGAGGGCCCTTCTTTAAGGTTTTAACCTGTTGAAAGAAGTTACGCGATTGATGTTCCTTATTGAAGCTTTCAATCTCCTTACACTGTCTCTTCCACCATTCTCGCTTCGTTCGTCTACATAGCTAAGTAACGGCTTGTCATGCCAGTTTATAGTTCTCCTTCGTGGACCTGGTGTTGCGTCCTTGTAGACACTTCAGATAGCAATCTCTTTTGTATTGAATAGCATCAAGGCATGCTTGATCCATCCAAGGCTTCTGGGAGTGGTTCTGTGGTCGTCCAAGTGTTCCTTCAGCAGCGCTTAAAACAGCATCTTTGAACAAATACTATGACTTATCAACGTCTCCATTAATGGTTTCTGATTTATCCAATGTTTCGGCAATATGGATTTGATATCTCTCTTCTGTTTCAGCATTCCTTAATTAAGAGATGTTAAAACATTTCCGTTGATTGAATTTTGGAATGCTTGGATTTGGGAAGTGCAACCTTATCGTTGCACATACAAGAAAGTGGTAACTTCCAATGTATGTACCTCTAAAGGATCGCACATCCCGAACGCTTGAAAAGAAATGTGCTGTTACTAGAACGTGATCAATTTGATTTCGAGTGTTTCCATTCGGTGAGACCCAAGTCTGTTTATGAATCGATCGATGCGGAAAGAACGTACTGGCTATTCTCAAATTATTTAATAATGCAAACTCAGTCATTCTCTCACCATTATCATTCGAATTCAAATGCAGGCTGTTGGGACCCACCACATTTCCATAAGAGGTATCTCTTCCAACCTGTCCATTAAAGTCACCAAGAACCGTAATGAAGTCGCGTGTTGGCGTTTGTTTCATAACCTCTTTCAGTGCTATGTAGAAATCATCCTTCTCGTCGACGGTCTTAGCTTCAGTAGGTGCATGCACGGCAATAAGAGAAATATTGTTATATGTACCACGTATACGTAGGTAGCAGATCCTCTCACTGACCGGGATGAATTTCATCACGGCTTCTTGTATGCGTGCACCACCAAGAAAGCCAGTACCAAATTCTCTTCGAGAAGGATGACCACTACAGTATAGAGACTATCCAAATCTTGTTTTCCGATTATTGACTGTCTAATTTCTTGTAGAGCAATAATATCCATCCTATATCTCTCAGCCTCTGTTTCTAAACTTATAAGAGCATCAGGAGAGCTCAGGCTGCGCACGTTCCACGTTCTAATTCGGTAGTCTGGTCCTTTTTTACGTCCAGGTAAAATTCTGTGTTTGTGTCCGGGTCTGTTCTCTTTCTGATAACCAAATTTAACATAGTTTTTTTCCGGGGTTAGGGTGTTAACCTTAGGTCCAACCCAAATTGTCGTGAATGGGTCCGTTTTGCATCTTAAAGTCACAAGAAACAACTCTTTTACACGTTTATATAGCGAGCCGCTTGATTCAAAACAGACGCCCGTTCCAAGCCGCCCCTGACATGGAGAACAGACGCTTGAGTCGCATTGGTTGTAAAGCGCCAATTCGCCGTGATGTAGCGTCATTGACTAAGCAGTTTTTACTCTGCTTGTCCCCAATACACCAACCTAATTCTGTCAGCATTACCCAGGCAGCACGGCGTGGACGTCGAATTTCGGATTTCGCTACCCGGTTTTATCTTTGGCTAAAAGCCAAACAAATAACAACAATCAATTCTGTTGAAACGTCAAACGATTTTTTGTTTAAAAATAATTTATAAAAACGTAGTAGTTTTACAAAAAGTAATGAATTTTAGATCAAAAACGTTATTAATACATTTACAAGAACAATTGAGCTATTATCGCTTTCAATTAAGATCGCAATCCATAATCGGGGTCCAGATATTTTGAAAGAGCTCCAAAACTTGAATGTGCATGTGCATGTGCAGAATATTTGTCTACCGAACCACTGATACCGGCAGCGTATATGTGGTTCTAAAAAACAGAAAATATTC
>OY856188.1:251353305-251376521 GCA_963693315.1 Diogma glabrata | reverse complement strand
TTTCTGATTTCTCCAATGTTTCGGCAATATGGATTTGATATCTCTCTTCTGTTTCAGCATTCTTTAATGATGAGATGTTAAAACGATTCCGTTGATTGAATTTTGGAATGCCTGGATTTGGGAAGTGGAACCTTATCGTTGCACATACAAGGAAGTGATCACTTCCAATGTATGCACCTCTAAAGGATCGCACATCCCGAACGCTCGAAAAGAAACGTGCTGTTACTAGAACGTGATCAATTTGATTTCGAGTGTTTCCATTCGGTGAGACCCAAGTCTGTTTATGAATCGATCGATGCGGAAAGAACGTACTGGCAATTCTCAAATTATTTGATAATGCAAACTCAGTCATTCTCTCACCATTATCATTCGAATTCAAATGCAGGCTGTTGGGACCCACCACATTTCCATAAGAGATATCTCCTCCAACCTGTCCATTAAAGTCACCAAGAACCATAATGAAGTCGCGTGTTGGTGTTTGTTTCATAACCTCTTCCAGTGCTATGTAGAAATTATCCTTCTCGTCGACGGTCTTAGCTTCAGTAGGTGCATGCACGGCAATAAGAGAAATATTGTTATATGTACCACGTACACGTAGGTAGCAGATCCTCTCACTGACCGGGATGAATTTCATCACGGCTTCTTGTATACGTGCACCAACAAGAAAGCCAGTACCAAATTCTCTTCGAGAAGGATGACCACTACAGTATAGAGAGTGACTATCCAAATCTTGTTTTCCGATTATCGGCTGTCTAATTTCTTGTAGAGCAATAATATCCATCCTATACCTATCAGCCTCTGTTTCCAGACTTATAAGAGCATCAGGAGCGCTCAGGCTGCGCACGTTCCACGTTCCGATTCGGTAGTCTGGTCCTTTTTCACGTCCAGGTAAAATTCTGTTTTGTTGTCCGGGTCTGTTTTTCTTTTTCTGATCACCAAATTTAACATATTAGTTTTTTTCCGGGGTTAGGGTGTTAACCTTAGGCCCAACCCAAATTGTCGTGAATGGGTCCGTTCTGCATATTAAGGTCACCAGAAACAACCTTTTTACACGTTTATATAGCGAGCCGCTTGATTCAAGACAGACGCCCGCTCCAAGCCGCTCCTGACATGGAGAACAGACGCTTGAGTCGCATTGGTTGTAAGGCGCCAATTCGCCGTATATATATATATATATATATATATATATATATATATATATATATATATATATATATATAGATATATATATAAATATATATATATATATATATATATATATATATATATATATATATATATATATATATATATATATATATATATATATATATATATATATTATATATAATATATATATATATATATATATATATATATATATATATATATATAATATATATATATATATATATATATATATATATATATATATATATATGTATATATATATTAAAAATATATATATATATATATATATATATATATATATATATATATATATATATATATATATATATATATTATATATATATATATATATATATATATATATATATATATATATATATATATAAATATATATATATATATATATATATATATATATATATATATATATATATATATATATATATATATATATATATATATATATATATATATATATATATATATATATATATATATATATATATAAATATTTTTTTTTTTTTTTTTCTTTATAATTACTTTTATTAATTTTTAATTATTTATGGTTTACATTTCTTATTTTTTTTTTTAGACAGGTATTAAAATATAACAAAAGTGAAATCATATATTTGCAAAAGCACATAGTGCTAAACGCAAATAAATTTATAAATTATTTGATTTTTGAATCATTGACTTAAGTACATATCAGTAACAAAAATATACATACATACATACACATATCCACACTTTTATATAAATAAATAAGTTAAATATGATTAGTTTAAAGATTTAAATAATGAGTTACATCCAAATTATAACTAAAAATATATATGTTTGATTTTTTTTAAATATGTTTTTGAATATTGATTCTTATTACTTCTAAAATTAAAAATAAAATTGATTGATTAATTGATTCTAAAAACTTATCTAATTGTTAATCAAAATTTAAAGTTGTTCTGTACATAAATTTTTATCAGAAATATATTTCTTTAATTTTGGTTTAAATATTGAAATTCTAGGTTCATTTTTTAGACCATCAGGAAGAGAGTTATATAGTGTAAGACCTCTGTATAAAAGAGAGTTTTGACCGCTTGCCGTGCGAACGAAATCAATGTAGTAGTCATTTGCTTGGCGAGTAGGATAATCGTGAATAGAGTTAATTTGACGTAGCAAGAAGTTGTTTTTCAAAAGATTATTTTTTATTTTGAATATTAAAATCAAAATGTCGAGGTCTACTAGCTTATTTACAGGTAAAATATTACTGTTGTAAAGAAGTTTCGTTGAGCAATCAAATTTCAGTTTCTTTATGTTACGTATGCATTTATTCACTAGAATATGAAGTTCTTTTATTTTGGTAGTTGCTGCGAAAAATTATGTATTTTATTTTTTGGGGTAGAATATCTCTCATTTTGCGTAAAATAAAATTACTAGTTCGGATTTTGCTTTTTATCTATTGATATGATGGGACCAATCCAGTTTACTGTCGATGACGAGGCCTAAATACTCTGTTACATAAACTCTTTTTATTGCTTGACTATTTATAAATAGATTAAATGATAGAAACTCATCCATGTTTTTATTTTTCACTTCAAATATCAAGTAGTTTGTTTTTTGCTCATTCAGTTTAAGATGACTATTCTTTGCCCAGTCGTTTATTATATTTAAGTCTGATTGCATTTTTAATCTTAAATCACTGCATGTTTTCTCTTGATACACTAACGCATATCGTCCGCAAACATAATAAGCTTACCATTGAGATGTAATGAGAATAGACTATTAACATATATGTTAAACAGCAGAGGACCGAGAAGTGATCCCTGTGGAACTCCATATTTAATTGTATTAGAGCTGCCTATAATTGAATTTATTTTTACCGATTGCTGTCTGAGTGCAAGATAGCTTGCAAAAAATTTCAAACTTTTCCTTGTACACCTATTTCATGCAATCGTTTAATTAAATATTTATGACACACAGAGTCAAAGGCTTTCTGTAGGTCGATGAACAAACAGGCAGAGAAAAATTTTTTATCTAAACCAGATCTAACATCGGAGATCACCTCTGACACTGCAGATAGAGTACTAGATTTTTCACAAAAACCAAACTGATTTTTGTGAATAATATTTTGTAATATACAATAGGGTTGCAATCGGCGAAATATTACACTTTCGAAACATTTGGAAAATGTGCTCAGCAAGGAAATTGGACGATAGTTTTCCGAAGACTATATTTATATATATATATATATATATATATATATATATATATATATATATATATATATATATATATATATATATATATATATATATATATATATATATATATATATATATATATGTATATATATATATATAAATATATATATATATATATATATATATATATATATTATATATATATATATATATATATATATATATATAATATATATATATATATATATATATATATATATATATATATATATATATATATATTATATATATGTATATATATAGATATATATATATATATATATATATATATATATATATATATATATATATATATATATATATATATATATATATATATATATATATATATATATATATATATTATATATATATATATATATATATATATTTATATATATATATATATATATACATATATATATATATATATATATATATATATATATATATATATATATATATATTATATATATATATATATATATATATATAATATATATATATATATATATATATATATATATATATATATATATATATATAAATATATATATATATATATATATATATATATATATATATATATATAATATATATATATATATATATATATATATATATATATATATATATATATATATATATATATATATATATATATATATATATATATATATATATATATATATATATAGGTCTAATTCATATTAAATTCAAGTTGGATCACATGAGTGGTTTGGAATCTCAAATTTGTCATATGTATTCTGTTTGTCATCGAAAAAAAAAATATACGTATTTTTTTTTTCCTTGAAAAACAGCATCGGTGTAAAAAAAATCAAATTTTGTCAAAAAAAACATCTTTCGACTGGCCCCAAATAACTTGGAAATGGATAGCTTTAATTCCAAATTTTTTTTTTTAAACAAAAGTTAAAAGAAAAAAAATAATTCATTTTTAATGATTTGTATCTCACTCCAATATTAGTTATAGAAATTAGTTATAGAAAAATCGATTTATTTGTAGTCGAAACTCTAATTTTTTCCACTTTTGCGGATGATATTTCTATAACAAACATTTGAGTGAGATACAAATCATTAAAAATGAATTATGTTTTTTCTTTTAGCTTTCGTTTAAAAAAAAAGATTAAGAATTAGGGCTATCCATTCCCAAGTTATTTGGGGCCAGTCGAAAGATGTTTTTTTTTGACAAAATTTGATTTTTTTTACACTTATGCTGTTTTTCAAGGAAAAAAAATACGTATATTTTTCTTTTCGATGACAAACAGAATACATATGATAAATTTGAGATTCCAAAGCGCTCATGTAAAAATTAAGAAGTTCAGCCCTCACTATGGAATGCGATCGTTCAGAACACAGCCAGAACTTCTTCAAAACAGAAGTAGATCAAGATTTAGATCTCAGATTCGATCTTTTGATATTATCTGTTATTATCATTCCAAATTCCAGAACGGCAGACGATGTGGTCTGAGGCGCAAAAACTTCAATGTTAGTATCCGAATTTCTTCTTCTCCTCCGCCACCGACTTCAAAAAAATATCTGGCTCGTCACATATATAAATGCATGATATAACAGTCTCAACTCAGCCTTCTCGGTTTTTGATCACAACTCAAGAAAATGATTTTTAGTCTATACTAGGGCCGAAGTGTCAGTTCTTTCAGTCATTGTCGAAGAAAAACTTCTAAAATTATCTGATTTCCCACTCTTGCTGACGTTACCATGTCTATACCCGGTAGTTACTTTTTAAGCAAGCCAAGTCGAAAAATTGACGAATTGCTGATGAACTCACGAATTTGTTCGCTATCACCGAAATCTCCACATCAAAATTTAACTACTATCGACCAAAGATGATCTGCTACAACAGCAACAACCTAACTCAACCGTTTAAAATCAAGGTTACGTATTTTATTGAAACGCATGGTCCTGCTATCTCGTGAAAATGCCGTAGATTAGCTCCGGACAAAATAGCCATAGTCAAAGCAGAATTCGACGACATGTTAGCTGTTGTTGTTGTAGCCTGTTGTAGATTCCCAGGTTCTCTGCTACTGCCTTTGGGAGGTACCATAAATCTTCGTTCGTCAGGTTGGTTGAATTTTCAGGATATTTGAATAAGTGGTCTACAACGTGCGGCTTGCCCTCACATGCGGGACACTTGTCAACAGTTCCGGGCTCAACTCTGATCATGTAGTTGTTTAGGATGCGTGACCAACCGGATCTTAGTTGAGCTAGGATGGATCTGGTGCTACGGGTTAGTTGGGCTACTCAAGATGGACCCCGAAAGCATTCGGAGCCTAATTCCGACCAAGGACTATCAAAACAATTTCGACGAATGGTTCAAATCCATCACTCTATTTTTTGGAAGGGCTCCAACCATGTTAGTCAAAAACATTTGCTGGTGGTCAAACATTTTCTGGTCTTTTCTTCTCTACCTCGTTAAAAAGTACAACGGTGAGTGGAGACCTTGTGGCGACTACCACTCTCTAAACCGTGTCACTACTTCTGACAAATAGCCTATTCCTCATTTGCAGGACTTTTCCGTTATTTGTAGGTCTTTTTTATATATACCGCATGGAGGGATCAGTTTTTATTGTTTTGAACATTTTTTTATTTTTGACCTACGGGTGTGACAACCCCGCGTACTCCAGTCCCTGCTATTGACATACGAGTTATCGTGAGATATCACATACCACTGGCAATAGCAGTGAGATATCACTAGCCAAGGTGACATCTTAGGGGTGGTGGCGGATGAACTGTATTCAGTCAACGGTAGCACTTTCAATCTTAGCTGTGAAATAATCCTTGATGATAAGACGCTATTGCTTCCTTGAAGAAACGAGCCTTGATATAATTATGTGTGGGCTTTAATTTTTAAGAAACAAAGTGCGTCACAGGATCAAGGAATATGTCGCCGGCTGGATTAATTGCAACTACATTTTTGTTTTGTTTCAGCAAATTTTTGTAAAAATTTGCCATTTACTTTTTAATTTCCTTTTATTTTCCCTATTCTATCACAAAATATTGGCCTATGTCATATTTTGTCAGTGATAGGATTTTTTTTTTAGTTATCCATTCTTTAACAAAAAATATTAAACAACAAAAAAAAGAAAGATTTACGTCCATCAACACCTTTGAACGTATGTTGTTGTGGGACCTTGGTCTTAAAAGGTTTTTATGTGTTATTGTGACACATATTGTAATTCCTACTACACAACACATTTTATTTAAAAAAAAAAAAAACTGCAACAGCAAAAAGCTTTCAACTGGAATGGCTCGAAAATAAAAGTTGTTCACAAGAATCACTACTTACCTCCCCCTCCCAAAAAAAATTGTGATAGTTTTTCTAAAAATATAGAACACTTTTAATCATAATAAATTCAAGTATAACATTTGTATGTCGTATCCCGCAAATATTAGTCTCCTCGAATTTGAAAACATAAAAAATTTATAAAACAAACTCTATCCATTTCATTTACCTATTGGTCGGAAAAAGGCGTATTCAAATGGGTCAAATCTGTTCATATTGTAAAATATTGTTTCTCATTCCGGAAGTTCAATAAAAAATTTTTCAAACCGCTCTCATCCTGTTCCTATTTTATACTTTAATATTTAATTTTGATGAATTCGAAATCAAACAGAATATTTATTTCCACCTCAACAGAACACAAAACATAAAAGAACGAGTAAAATAAATAAACTTTCAATTTATCATTCCGAATTGATTTTTAAATGGTTTTGCATTTTCATTTTCAGTTTTCCTGGACAGGAAGTTAATATTTTCATTTTATTTTTCTTGTCTACACACTAATAATTGATTTTATATTAATTTTTTTGTTTATTTACAAATTTGTGAGAAAGGACAAAATGGACAAATATCACAGGAAGTAATTGAAAAAGGAAATAGAGATTAGAGCTGTTTTAAGGAAATTAAATAAAGTGTTGGAATGGTTGTAAAAATGTTGTGTTTTGATTTTTGTAGGCGGTTAAACTGTAATTAAATGTTAAACTGTAATTAATAAAATTATTCAGAAAATGTTGTTAGGAAGTATAAAATTAAAGATACACAAAATATTTCGAATGTAATTTTCAAAGTCTGTTGTACAAAATTAAAAAATTAAACCTGCTTTTTCCGACTCAATAAATTTCAACATTTTATCAATTAACACAACATCTACAACAATTCCAAACAATACAATATATATTATATAATAAAATATAAAATCAATTAAAATTTAATTGAAAATTATTAATTAATTCAATTTTTTAAATTAGTTTATAATTTATTTTTTATCACGTTTTCACTTAATTCCTTTTTTTGTTTGTAAAAAAAATGTAATTGATTTTTTACAATTGAACTGATTGTAGTAGAACATTAAATTTATATAGCAATATATTATTATTAACGATTATAAAAAAGAGTTTTTCTACATTATTTTGAATTAAAATTTTATTCTAATTAATTTTTGAGTGAGTAAGGGTTTAAGAATAGGAATTTTTGACACGATAAATAGAAGAATTTCGAATTTTATTTCAAAAATTACCCAACGTTCTCATTATCTGAGCATCCTTAAAAATTAAAATGTGTATGTTGGAATAAAATTTAAATTATCCTTTTAGAACCATTAACATTATGAAAAAAAATTTCACATATCCATAAATTCTTCGAATGAAATTTAAAAAAAAAACCAAAATGTAACCCTGGTTAGGGAAAGAATTTTCAACAAATTTTATAAATTTATGCATGTAAAAATCTACTTAAGATTTTATTCTTTTGGCAAATAAATTATGTATTCATGAAAATAATAGCAGATCAAATGTTGGAACTTGAAGAAGTCAAATTTATATATGATTTCTAAAGAGCTTTGTGTAAAAATTGAACAATCATTTATTTTCTAGCGTGGGTACAGTGGGGAAAAATGGAGTAACCGACCACTGTCAAAAAGTTTTTTTTTATTTATGGCAACTCTGCTTATTTTGTTTTATCTATTCTTGTTTTTTTTGTGTTTGTATATAACTTTTAAAACAAAATATGCAAAAAAATTTCAAGGGGAATCACCAACGCACAAATTAAAAACAAAATGGTTAAAAATGCCAAAAATGTTTTATGTATTATATTTGGCTGTTTTATTGGCATTATTTTAATAAAATCAAATTTTGAAATGTAAGCACAATAAACATTGAGAAAAAACCTACTGCTGAACCGTAGACAAAAACCTAAAGAAAGCGTCTATGAGTATATTGTGGAAATCGAGGATTTGAACCGTTGGTTAGAACGTCCACATAACTTCGAACATTATGTCAGAAGTTCGAAAGATTATGCACCAGCATTATGCACATCTCCAACTAGGTCAACAGTTATAAGAATCAGTGAGCTTCAACAAACGGATGATTATGCTGTTGAAACCAAAATCTTCTGCATATTTAGAAGATTATAATTCCAGACCGATGCGTGTGCTGCAAAGACCCATCATGCAGTCAACATCTGCTCAACCGGCTCTAATAACATCTACAGGTCAAATAGTTTGCTTCAAGTGTCGTGAAATTGGACATCGTCCACCCGACTGCCCACAAAAACAAATTGAGTTGAATTGAAATCGTGAACAGTACCCAAGGACCCTGATAAAAAAGATGACTACTCAGGTCGAATCAGATCTGACTCAACGGAGGGAGGAGCTTTTAGCAGATTACCTCAACTTAATAAAACTTAATAACACCATTTATGGATGTTGGAGAATGCGTACATGTTCGCGAGATCTTCTATTTCATGAAAATGCATGACCTCACCTCTGACCAGCGTCAGGAAGGATCAAGGGTTCTTTCCCGTCGTTTGATGTGTCCGGTCTCGGAAAGACTTCTTTGGTAGAACATATCATCGATGTTGGTGATAATTTCCCTGTTAAACAGAGACATTATCCCACATCACCAGCTATTCAGCTAAAGATTAATGCCTAACTTGACTGGATGTTTCAATCAGCATGATCGGGGAGTCTAGTAGTTCCAGGTGATCACCAGTGGTGTTGGTTTAGAAGAGCTCTAAAAAGAACAGGTTATGTTAAGATTTTCGTCGTGTCGATTCTCTGACAAAGAAGGACGCTTAATCCTTCTCCTTGGTCGATGGCCTATAAGGTCATCTAAATAGCACGAGTACATCACAAGTATATAGATCTCCTAAATGTTTTTTGGCAGAAGTATAAAGAGAAAACACAGTCTTCATAGTGTCTGAGAGTGAGAGACCATTGTATCAGTTCAGGGTTATGCTTTTTGGACTGTGTAATGCACCCCAGACATTGTGTTGCCTGATGCATATGGTGGTACCTCACCAATACCACGAGTATGTCTTCGTCTACTTGGATGACATATTGGTGGTCTATTCAACGTTCCAGGAGCCGGTTATAATTAATCTAGACTACGATAAAGAATATTTCATTCTGTGTGACGCTAGCCTGGTAGGAGTCGGTCTTGTTTTGTATCAAGTTGATGACGAAGGACAAGAGTGTCCTATAGCCTTCATGTCCATGTGGATAGCCTTCACAAAGCTCAAAAAAACTTTATTCGGTTTCAGAGCTCGAGCGTCTTGCAGTGTGAAGAAATGCAGAGCCTAACCTTCCACTTATGTCTGAAGTGGCTTATGTCACAGAAAGACTTGAGTGGAAGACAAAAAGTTCAAGCACTATCATCCACTAAAAGGGGACTCAAAACAAAATAGCTGATGCTCTATTTCATCTAAATGGCGATATACACGTAGAATTGGTCGAAGCACTAACACATCACATATATGGTATAAAGCTTGATAATGAAGGTTATCAACATAAAGACTACACGGAGTTGATAGCTAAGGTACCAAACAAAGATTGTCCTTTGGTGAAACATTTGCATGACAAGCTTTATATCCGTGTAGAACCAACACTTGGTGCAATGCCGAATAATTTGACTGTGTGGAAATTATGGTTACCAAAACCGTTAACATTAGAAATGAGCAAAAGACATCATATGATAGTACTGCTGCTCATGGAGGTGTAAAGAAGATGTTGGAGGTTTTCCGACGTTTATACTATTGGCCTGGCATTCTACATGTTTTGTATTAACATAATTTTTTTCATTAATATAATAACATTACAGATAACTTTTTAACTCATCCTCGTATCATCAAATGTATGACTTAATAAATTTATTGTTGATATACATGTACATCATCTTCACATGGATATTTGGGTTTTCTTATTATCTCTTTTGTTTTAAATCAAACGAAACAAAAGAATCATGAATGTATATACATTTCTAGTTTTATATGCTTCCGTGTATTGAAACGAAAAAAGAGAACACCAAATGTATGTAGCGTTTCTAATTTCTTTGTTAAAATGTTTCAATTTATGATGATGGAGAAACCAAATAATATTGTAGTATTTCCAACAGATGATGATTGTTTATGTTGAAAAGGTGATCTCCATTTTTGTTTATATCTCTATATTGCCTGAAAAACAAGGAAATATGCTTGTTTTGGTGGAATCAACCTATCAACTGGTTCCGATGTAAATGTGTTGATATGAACAATGTACACAACGAGCTAATGTTTTGTGCAATCAACTCTTTTACTCTCTCGTTTAGATAATTGTAAATTATATATAGAGGATTTTTGCCCAACATTTTTGAGTCGCGTTTTATATATTAAAACCAAATAAACTTTGAATCGTAATTTTTATTTAAAAAAAAAGTTAATCAAAGTTCGAGTCAGTTCGTGATTTATTTAAAAAACTAAAATCAATTTTAAGTTGTAATTTGGATTTTAAAAGAAATTCACTTATCGGGTCGTGATTAAACTTTAAATAAAATTAGTTGAATGTCAACGGTTGTAGATAAAATACTTCAAAAGTAAAAAGTTCTCGATTTAAAAGCAAGAAATAACATTTTTTTTATATGTCTATTTTGTTATAAATAGTAAAATTTCTCAAACGAATTCTATACATTATATACGAATTTATATACATTCCTTAAAAAATGGAGGGGCTGAAATCTCAAGCTCTGAGATATCAAGACTTCGGTCTGGGTTAAGGATTTTGATATAGTTTTCGGCAAAAAACTTTTATGAGGACATGGTTTTTAGTTTTGGGCAGCGATGTATATCAAACATAACTTTTTGTTCAAGTACTTATAATTTTTATCTGTTTAGATATGTATAACAAGACTAACAGGAAACATCAATACGTTGTCGGAAAATTATAACAGATCATAAATTAACATAATTTAGTGAAAAGATTTTACAATCAGCAAACTACTCAAAAACTTCTCCATTTAGCGTTTCGATATTTCAAAATCACAAATTCATATTTTTTTCAAAATTCCAAAAATATTGTAAAAATTAAATTAAATCAAAAATTCAATCTTTTTTTCAAACAAAATTCTAAAAATATTGCAAAACTTGCTTGTTATAAGTCAAAAATTGTAACTTTTTCCAAAATCATAAAAATTATAAAAATTATAATAAAATCAAAAATTAAAAATTTTTCATGATTCTAAAAATATTCCGAAAATTCTTAAAAAATCAAAAATTGAAACTTTTTTCAAAATTCTAAAAATATTGCAAAAATTATAACATTATCGAAAATTGAATTTTTTCCAAAATTATAATAAAATCTGATATTTAAAATTTTTCAAAATTCTTAAAATATGCCGGAAATTCTTAAAAAATCAAAAATTGAAACCTTTTTCATAATTCTAAAAATATATACAAAATTCAAAAATTCTATTTTTTTTTTCAAAATTCTAAAAATATTCCAAAAATTATTACAAAATCAAATATTTAAACTTCTTCTAAATTCTAATAATATTCCAAAAATTCTTACAAATTCAAAAATTCAAATTTTTCAAAATTTTCAAAATATTGTAAAAATTATAACAATATCAAAAAGTTGAAACTTTTTCCAAAATTATTAAAATTTTAATAAAATCAAAAATATAAAATTTTTCAAAATTCTAAAAATATTCCAAAAATTCTTACAAAATCAAAAATTGAAACTTTTTTCAAAATTCTAAAAATATATACAATATTCAAAAATTCTATTTTTGTTTCAAAATTCTAAAAATATTCCAAAAATTAGAATAAAATCAAATATTTAAACTTTTTCTAAATGCTATTAATATTCCAAAAATTCTTAAAAATTCTTTTTCCAAAACTCCAAAAATATTGCAAAAATTGAAACTTCAATTCAATCAAAAATTTGAAATTTTTAAAAATTCTAAATATATTCCAAAAATTGTTACAAAATCAAAAATTGAAACCTTTTGAAAATCCCTAAAATATTTCAAAAATTATAACAAATTCAAAAATTTTCGTAAGCAAACAGCTAAATTTTTGTTCCCAAAAAATTATCTAAAAAATAAATGAAATCATTTTTTGACACACTTGACAATATTTTTAGTTTGTTGTCCAATAAAATTCTCAATAATAATAATTTCACGTTAATTATACATTTCATTTCATACAAATAACTAATTTTATTTTTTTCTAAAAAAGTAAATGAAAATCATTCTTTTGAGACACACTTGACATTATTTTTTTGACAAACTTATAATTCTCAATAATAATAATAAAATAACATGTTGTACACATAATTTATTTTATTTTTCCAAAAAATTGGGTATAAAAATAAATAAAAATTTTTCGTTTGACACACTTGACAACATTTTTTTGACAAACTTATAATGCAATAATCTAGTTTTTGATCTCACATACCAATCCCGACCATCCAGGTTTCTCCACATTCTTTGTTTCTACTCATTATCACTTAAAATGAACGTTTTTTAAGCAAAAAATATGTATATTTCCCTCGTTTTTGCACACTTGACGATTTTGTTGACACACTTCCGGTACAGTTATCGAACACATCGTCCTTTCGGCTCTTACCATTGAGTGTACCTATTTTTAAAATCTAAAATTTTTCAAATCCCTTCAGCCGTTTTCTAGATTTCGTCGGTTGTGACGGCCGGCCGGGGGTCGGCAGACAGACATGCATTTGTTTTTGCTTTTTTAGAATCAGTAGGTCCTAAAACGTCGAGAAATTCCAAAAATAGTGGGGGTAAGAATATCACCTTTAGCTCATGAATGTAATACTTAGGTCTTTCAGACCGAAGTAATATCACACTTTTGTTAAAAATAAAAAAAAAAAAATAATTAGAGGTATTGCTTTTGTCATACGTACTACAAAGGCTGCGTATCATATTCTAAACACCAGTTATGGCTGAAAAGTTTCACTCAAACGGACTTTTGGAAGACATCAATTCGGTTGCTGCCAACGTTGAAGTCATCTACTATCAACAGATAAGTTAAGTTTCTTTTTATTATTAAATTCTTTGAATTTCTTCTTTTTGAATTATTATAAGACCATCATGGTCTTATAATTAAGTTTTTTTTAATAGAGATTTTTTCTTGTGTAGAAGTCATATCGGTTCTCTCTTTAAACTACATATATATATCTGTGGCAATTCAGAATAACCACTTAACTCAAGATAAGTGGTTATTTTGTATTCTATTTTAATAGCTGCTTCTAAGTATCGTTTATACCGTGTCAATTTTTCAACGTAATCGCACTATTTTTGTCCTAGCTATGCACAAAAAACAAAACCACTTATGTTCATTTTAGCTGTTTCTGATTTTTAAAAAAACACTTATTTCAGGTAATGTGTGTATATAATCCGATATAAGTTATATTCATTCAAATTGTGATCATATCTTCGCATATAATCGATTCAGAAAAATCACTTAAGTCAAGATAAGTTCTTATTTCAAATTATTGGAGTGTATTTAGCATTTACATAAGTCTACATAGGTGGTTATTCTAAATGCAAATATGTGTAAATACATCATAAAATATTTTGACATAAGTTTTTGCATGAGTTAAGTTGTTTTTCTAAATTGAAATAAGGTAGAAGTAGTAACTTAAACATAAATGTATGTAATAAGTGTGAACTTTTTAAGGCCAAACTTAATGTAGCATCTACCGAAGCTGCGAAGCAATCGTTACAAATTGAACAAAAAGCTCATCATGAACTAGCTGAGTCGGGTTATGCAAGTAAGAGATCCGATAAGCTTAAATGCAATTCTTCGGATAACTGTAAACTATTCACTTTTGATCTGCAACAATGCTTGCCCACACCATATATGAAAACTTCAGTATCGTTTTATAAACGACCTCTATGGACTTTTAATCTTACTGTTCATGATTGTGTAAGTAGTCAAACGACATGTTGTATGTGGCATGAAGGAATTGGTGGAAGAGGAGGCAATGAAATATCATCGTGTCTTTTGGAACATATTTTACAACTCCCTCCTCAAATCATTTCACTAATTTTCTATAGTGACTCATGTGCCGGTCAGAATAAGAATTCATTCGTTGCTACAATGTTTTCCATTGTTACCACTAACAAAAACTTAACAACAGTAGATCATAAATTTCTGGTACCCGGTCACACTCATATGGAGTGTGACAGTGATCATGCAGTAATAGAAAAAAAAAAGAAAAAACTTCGGCCAAGATACACCACCCACGAGATTGGTTCCAGTTCGTACGAATATGTGGAGGCAAAAGAAAGTTTATAGTAAACGAGATGAACCAAAGTAAGTTTTTAAATTTTTCCAAAATCGCAAAAACTAAATTTACTTGGAGAAAAAAAAATACAGATGGGGAAAATTTTTATTGGCATAATGTTAAGTGGCTACGATTCACAAATGAGTTTGGAAAATTGTACTATAAATTTAGTTTCGACGAAGAAGAGCCTTTTAAATTATTAAATATAACAAAGCGTGGCGTAAGTCATATTTCGTTAGACAATATACCACTATGTTACAATGAACCTCTAAAAATTAGTAAGGAGAAAAAGATGGATCTTGTTTCTCTTTTGCCTTTAATAGACGAAGAATTTCACAGTTTCTATCATAATCTTGTAAGTGACGAACAAATAAGAAATTTTGACCCTGACCTTGATGATGATAGCAGTGGTGATGAATGTTAAATTAACGTTCCTTATTTAAAGATTAATTGAATTTAAGTATTATTTTGATTGCATATATGAAGTGTATTTTAATATTATAATTTTGAATAAAATTACTATAGCACAACAACTTATCTCGCTTTTCATTTATATTTGAATAGAACATAACCACTTATCTAAGATAAGTAATCAATATATAGGAACTCGGTTTAATAAAACCACTTAACTCAGTAATTTTTAAATTTACCGTTATTTGTATGAAGAATTCACAAATTTCCTTATCTCTTTAAAATTCATACATCAAATACAACAACTTAAAAAAAAAATTAGGTTAATAACGTCCTAAATTTTTTCACATATTAATTTAAAGTTTGTAACTGGTCTCCTGAAAATTTGCTTAAAAAAACTTAAGTGGTTTTTCTGAATTGCCACAGATATATATATATATATATATATATATATATATATATATATATATATATATATATATATATATATATATATATTTATATATATATATTTATATATATATATATATATATATATATATATATATATATATATATATATATATATATATATATATATATATATATATATATATATATATATATATATATATATATATATATATATATATATATATATATATATATATATATATATATATATATATATATATATATATATATATATATATATATATATATATATATATATATATATATTGTAACGACTCTTCGTTGGTTCTTTTAGATTATTGAACAAACACGACAGTAAAAGACAGATCTTTAGTTAACAGAATCTCAAACTTTATTTGTCATCAAATTACAGCAGCTTCCGTTTTTCCTTACAATAAATTCCAGGGTCTCCAATTTATGTACCATAAACTTCACCGCTTTTCCACAATTTGAATCAAAATATTCGGAATCGTAAAATCTGTATTTACTATTCCGCTAAGTTCAGATTCTTTCACTATTAGTACCCAGGCTCAAGTACTACCGATTATTCCTTAAACTTGCGAATATTTATAAACACTTTTAATTGCAAAAGTAAAACTGACTATCTGATATTTTTGTTTGCTTATTTATATCGAAAAATAAATAAATCGAAACTTCTATAATCCACTAGAAATCAATACTACGTAGTCCGTACATCTGAAATAGGCCACACCTGTTTTCATTCATACTTGTATTTGTATTAGCGAACTCAAATTTAATTTATGCAAAATGTATTAGGTAACTCCTTTTAATTCATTAATGTAAACATTTGTATAACAAATTTAATTTACATTAATTTATGCAATACAATTTGCAATACAAGTAAAAGATTGAAAAAGGAGCTAACTTTTAATTAATGAATGAGTAAATAAAATTAACCCATTCTGGACGAAGTTTATTACAATATATATATATATATATATATATATATATATATATATATATATATATATATATATATATATATATATATATATATATATATATATATATTATATATATATATATATATATATATATATATATATATATATATATATATATATATATATATATATATATATATATATATATATATATATATATCCTGTAAGGCCATCGGGCTTTATTATAGAAATAAAAAAGAAACATTATCTATTTATCCAAGGGAATTTAAATTTTAAGAATGATAAACGATGAAAGTACGCGGACTCTAACACAAGAAAGATCAAAATAAGTTGTTTGCTTCCAAATCCAGTCCTGTGGAACATAAGTTGATTGTAGGCTGTTACAAATTGCATTTCAAAAATAACATATCCCAAAAATCTGAAGCGTCATCCATAGACGCTTTGTTGAATGCAAAACACTAAGTTAATCACAACAAAGATGAACCTGCATGTCAATATACCTAATTTCTCCAAAATACCGTGATAACATTAAAATGGTTAGCTGTTGCATCATCTATCACGTTTCAATATTGATGTCGAGCTATATTTGTAGGCGCTAATTTACAAATTAAGCTCAGCATACTTTTCATGTCCAACTTCTCGTTCACTTTTATGCGAAGAGTTATTTTCTTCACCTTTTCGAACCTCCAATTCATATTCGTCCGTTGAATTTTTATCAGCCACCATCGAGATTTATTCCAATAACCGGAATGGTAAAACAACGGTCTCGCTATATTCGAAGCCGTTCTCACAAACAACAAAATTATGTTTTTCTATGCGAAAAGTAAACTCACTAGTGTAAAAAAATAACAAATTATAGTTGCTATGGTTTTTCATATAATTTTACAAAGTATTTTAAACAACTTAGCCATGAAAAAATAGAATATGAATTTTGAATATTTTGTTGTCGATTTATAACTTTATAATTTATCGATTATATATTCTCCGAAAGAAAAAATCTTGGTTGATTCAAACATGTTGCATTGTTAATCGAAAATTAAGTGAAAATTGGGGAACTAAATACGTTTGTGATTGACTCAACCAACGCTCCGTAAGAAAATTAACAATTTAACCGTTGTTGATATATTTTTTTATAATTATCACAAACATATTTGATTTAACATGTTTGTAGTTGAGTCAACTATGATTTCATTTTCGAGCAACAATGCCGTGGTTGATTTAATTTTCAATTGATTTCAAACGTAAACAAAAAATTAGACTAAAACTAGTGATATTGAATACGTTTTTGGTACATCTTTGTTTTGTTTTTGCTGCTATCGATGTTTGTATGGGTTCGTTTTTTTCGTAAATATAATATTTGAAATTACTTCGGTCTGAAAGACCTAAGTATTACATTCAGGAGCCAAAAGTGAAATTCTTACCCCCACTTTTTTGAACATTTCTCGACGTTTTAGGACCTACTGATTCTAAAGAAGCAAAAAAAAATATTTGTCTGTCTGCCCGTCATTACCTACGCTCTGCAGGGAAAACCGCTGGAGGGATTTCAAAATTTTTTTTTTCTAAAAATAGCTATACTCAAGGGACAGGTCCGAAAGGACGCTGTGTCAAAAAATGTGTCAAAATGTGTCAAAAAATCATTAAGTGTGTCAAAAACAGCAAATTTTCATATTTGTGGCTTAAAAAACGTTCATTTTAAGTGATTACGAGTAGGAACAATAAATTTGGATAAATCTTGATGGGCGGGATTATGTGAGACCAAAATCTAGATAACTGTATTATAAGTTTGTCAAAAAAATGTTGTCAAGTGTGTCAAAAGAAAGATTTTTATTTATTTTTTTACCCAATTTTTTGGAAAAAAATAAAATGAATTTTTGTTTGAAATGAAATTTTTTATTTTATTATTATTGAGATTTAAGGCATTATAAGTTTGACAAAAAAATGTTGTCAAGTGTGTCAAAAGAAAGATTTTTTATCCAATTTTTGGGAAAAAATAAAATTAATTATTTGTTTGATATGAAATTTTATTATTATTATTGAGAATTATGGCATTATAAGTTTGTCAAAAAAATAATGTCAAGTGTGTCAAAAAATGGTTTCATTTATTTTTTTAACCAATTTTTTGGAAAAAAAAATTTGCTGTTTTTATGACGTAAATATTATTGAAAATAATGACAATGGACATAGAAATTTTTGAATTTCTTAGTTTTATTTTTGCAATTTTGAAAAAAGTTTGTATTTTTGATTTTGTAATAGTTTTGGCAATATTTTTAGAATTTTGAAAAATTGTTTTTGTTATAATTTTTGCAATATTTGTAGAATTTTGAAAAAAAAAGGAATTATATATAAAATAATTTTAGAATTTTGAAAACAGTTTCAATTTTCGATTTTGTAAGAATTTTTGGAAAATTTTTAGAATTTTGAAAAATTTAAAATTATTGATTTTATTATAATTTTTGGAATTTTGAAAAAAGTTTCAATTTTTAATATTGTTATAATTTTTGCAATAGTTTTAGAATTTTGGAAAAGGTTTGAATTTTTAAGAATTTTTGGAATATTATTGGAATTTAGAAAAAGTTTAAATATTTGATTTTATTCTAATATTTGGAATATTTTTGGAATTTTGAGGAAGTTACAATTTTTGATTTTGTTATAATTTTTGCAAAATTTTTAGAATTTTTGAAAAAGGTTTTAATCTTTCATTTTGTAATTGCAATATTTTAAGAATTTTAAAGTATTTTGTATTTTTGATTTTATTTAATTTTTACAATATTTTTTGATTTTGTAATAATTTTGGCAATATTTTTAGAATTTTGGAAAATGTTTGAATTTTTGATTTTATCATAATTACTTCGGTCTGAAAGACCTAAGTATTACATTCATGAGCTCAGAGTGAAATTCTTACCCCCCCCCCCTTTTTTGGCATTTCTCGACGTTTCAGGAACTACTGATTCTAAAAAAGCAAAAAACAAAATGTATGTCTGTCGGCCGTCCGTCATTACCTACGCTGCAGGGAAAACGGCTGGAAAGATTTCAAAATTGCTGTGTTAGTTTTGTAATAAATTTTTTAAACAAAGATAATAATTACTTGTACTTTAACAAAGAGTTATGTTTGATATACATCGCTGCCCAAAACTAAAAACCATGTCCTCATAAAAGTTTTTTGCCGAAAAATATATCGAAATCCTTAACCCAGACCGAAGTCTTGATATCTCAGAGCTGTGAGATTTCAGCCCCTCCATATTTCTATTTTTGCAATTTTGAAAAAAGTTTGTATTTTTGATTTTCTAATAATTTTTGCAATATTTTTAGAATTTTGGAAAATTGTTTTTGTTATAATTTTTGCAATATTTTTAGAATTTTGAAAAAAAAAATGAATTATATATAAAATAATTTTAGAATTTTGAAAAAAGTTTCAATTTTCGATTTTGTAAGAATTTTTGGAAAATTTTTAGAATTTTGAAAAATTTAAAATTTTTGATTTTATTATAATTTTTGGAATTTTGAAAAAAGTTTCAATTTTTAATATTGTTATATTTTTGCAATATTTTTAGAATTTTGGAAAAGCTTTGAATTTTCAAGAATTTATGGAATATTATTGGAATATTTTTAGAATTTTAAAAAATTTTGAGTTTTTGATTTTATTTAATTTTTACAATATTTTTTGATTTTGTAATAATT
Organism: Diogma glabrata; assembly: GCA_963693315.1. Classification (NCBI taxonomy): domain Eukaryota; kingdom Metazoa; phylum Arthropoda; class Insecta; order Diptera; family Cylindrotomidae; genus Diogma; species Diogma glabrata. The sequence goes on along the minus strand of OY856188.1, from coordinate 251,356,052 downwards.
TTAGCAATATTTTTAGAATTTTGGAAAATGTTTGAATTTTTGATTTTATCATAATTACTTCGGTCTGAAAGACCTAAGTATTACATTCATGAGCTCAAAGTGAAATTCTTACCCCCACTTTTTTGGCATTTCTCGACGTTTTAGGAACTACTGATTCCAAAAAAGCAAAAAACAAAATGTATGTCTGTCTGTCGGCCGGCCGTCCGGGCGTCCGTCATTACCTCCGCTGCAGGGAAAACGGCTGGAGAGATTTCTAAATATTTTTTTTCTAAAAATAGGTATTCACAAGGGACAGGTCCGAAAGGGCGCTGTGTTCGATAACTGTACCGGAAGTGTGTCAAAAAATCATTATGAGTGTCAAAAATAGCAAATTTTCATATTTTTGGCTTAAAAAACGTTCATTTTAACGTTCCTACTCGTAGAACATTAAATTTGGAGAAAATCTTGATGGTTGGGATTGGTGTGTGAGATCAAAAACTAGATTATTGCATTATAAGTTTGTCAAAAAAATGTTGTCAAGTGTGTCAAAAGAAATTTATTTATTTTTTACCCAATTTTTTGGAAAAAAAATAAAATTAATTATTTGTTTGAAATAAAGTTTTATTATTATTATTGAGAATTATGGCATTATAAGTTTGTCAAACAAATGTTGTCAAGTGTGTCAAAAGAAAGATTTTTATTTATTTTTTTACCCAATTTTTTGGAAAAAATAAAATTAATAGTTTGTATGACATGATATTTTATTATTATTATAGAGAATTATGGCATTATAAGTTTATCAAAAAACAATGTCAAGTGTGTCAAAAAATGGTTTCATTTATTTTTTTAGCCAATTTTTTGGAAAAAAATGTAGCTGTTTTTATGACGTGAATGTAATTTAAAAATGAAATTGGACATGGAAATTTTTGAATTTGTTATAGTTTTTTAAATATTTTTGGAATTTTGAAAAAGTTTGTATTTTTGATTTTGTAATAATTTTTGCAATAGTTTTACAATTTCGGCAAAAGTTTTAATTTTTGATTTTGTAAGAATTTTTGGAATATTTTTAGAATTTTGAAAAATTTTTAATTTTTGATTTTATTATAATTTTTGGAATTTTGAAAAAAATTTCAATTTTTGATTTTGTAATAATTTTTGCAATAGTTTTAGAATTTTGGAAAAAGTTTGAATTTTTAATTATGTTTAATTATGAAATATTATTGGAATTTAGAAAAAATTTAAATATTTGATTTTATTCTAATTTTTGCAATGTTTTTGGAATTTTGAAAAAGTTTGATTTTATTTAATTTAACAATACTTTTGGAATTTTGATTATAATTTTCCGGCAACGTATTGATGTTTCGTGTTAGTTTTGTAATAAATTTTTAAACAGAGATAAAAACATACTTGTACTTTAACAAAGAGTTATGTTTGATATACATCGCTTCCCAAAACTAAAAACCATGTCCTCATAAAAGTTTTTTGCCGAAAACTATATCAAAATCCTTAACCCAGACCGAAGTCTTGATATCTCAGAGCTGTGAGATTTCAGCCCCTCCATATTTTTTATATTAGAAGTATGTATTTTGCATCAATTCCGACAAACGTTTTTATGCATAAAGCTAGCGTATATACGTTCTAAATAGGAAATGTTTGAGTGTGATTTTGTTTGTAAAGGATGTGTCCATTTTTTCGCCATTTTTTTAATGAAACCATTTAAAAGACCAAAATTCAGAAATCAAAAAATTTAAATATTTGTATTATGTGTAGAAAATAATACTAATTTTCCAATTTCCATAATTTTCTCATTATTATGAAAAATTAAATTAAAATATCGATAAATGGACATGAAACAAGACAAATAAAAAATATTAAAAAATTATAACAATTCTTTTAAATCACCAAAATTAATTATAGAAAGGGCCTGTTTCTTTAACGATATTGTTTTTATAACATTAACTGAAAAATCTCTTTCGCACATATTTTATATGAAAATAATATTAAAATTATTCAAATCAATTAAACACATCTAAATTATTTCCTAAACTAAAATGTTAAATAAAACCAGCCATGTTAGAATATATAAAACCTTTTTATTTTTCTATTCTTTTGTTTATTATTTTTCTTTATTTTGTTTATTAGTTTTTCCTAGTTTTTTATTTTAACAAACACAATAATTTTCAAACAAAACATGAACAAACTGAACTGAAAAACATGAACAAGAAAAATCGATCACACTTTTGTTGATTTAAATAATGAAAATTGATACGTTTTTTAAAATAAATTGACAATGCTACATTGGTTAAAATAACCACGTTCGTATTAGACGCAAAATCAAACAAGCTTTGTAGTTAATTCTACCCACGTTTTTTTCGGTGTTAGTATCATAGAAAAAATTGCATTTCCTACGCGAGATAAAAACGTTTTTCGTTCGTAAACATGTCTCACTCGACGCTAGCGCGTCTCGTGAACAAATGTTTACTTACGGAAAAAACAATATTTTCATCTCTTGTAGAAAAATATACCATATTCCAAAATTTAACATATATTAAAAAATATTAAAATTTAATTGGATTATTTGTTTGATTTGGAAATTGATGCCAGTTTAAACTTATTAACACACGAAACTTGAAAATTTAACACTTAAAGCAATAAAAAAACCAACTTCCAAAAATAAATTAATTTTTTTCAATTTAATATCACCAAACAATATACATTTTTTTCCAATTTTATTTTTACAAATAACAATGCTCACTTGATTTTAATTT